>JBBPQO010000379.1:0-11350 GCA_038092535.1 Xerocomus subilludens | reverse complement strand
CTTGTACTCTGTTTGGCATGGAGAACCTCCTCTGTCTAAAATCCATTAGTCCAAGTATTCAAAAGACAAGGATCACTCACCTACCTGCTGAACAGCCTTGGCCTTGGCCTCCACCCACAGCTGCACCATGCATGCCACAGCCTCCACCCTCTGACTCTCTTCTTCCATCCTCTAGCTCTATTCCTCTGCCCAATGATCCTCCTCCTCCTCTTGTGCCCTCTGCTCTTCCTGGGCCTGCCACTCCTGGGCCCACCTCTGGTGATCACAGTACTTGGAGTTGCCAAGCACATCATTGTTGAGCTTGTTCTCTGCAAGCTGGGCATTGGACCCTTACTTGATAGTGTTGATGGGGGTGGACATGATGATGATGGTGGTAAAAGGATAAGAAGTTCAGGCCAACCACACTGAACTTTATACCATGCAAAACATTTCAGACTCCACATCTGGTTCCACTTTGTTTAGACCTTCAGGGGTTCAGGCCTAAGAGGGGAATACTGTTATATCTGTACTTTTTCACTAAGTTGAATTCTGTAACTCCAGCCTTTTGTTCCTATGACCTCCAAAGCATTCTCAGTCATGAGACCTTTGGGGTTGTTGAACAGGCATGTGTGACCCAGATTTTATCTGGATACACCCATGACAGTAATAAATGCCAAGTCTTTGGATCCGAAGGATCCGAGGGACCCGAAGGACCCAGTTGATCAAAAGGACCCAAGGATCTGAAGACCTTTGTGAAAAGTTCCCACATAGTTCCGAAATTCCCACGCCTTCAGAACATCGGATCCTTTGGACAGAGAACTCAAGCAACTTGAGTTCTCCAATGGACCCGAAAATCCGAAGGTCTTTTCGAAAATTCCCATGCTGGATCTGAAGTTCCCGTGCCTTCGGAACTTCGGATTCACTTCATGCAATTTGTTCATTCACTTTTCTATTTCTTTTGATGTTATGGCATCTGTTACTACATATGATGCCGTTCTTTCAGGTTCATCACAGTGTGATTTAATGCGAGTGTACCTCTGCCCACAGTATATATATACCTCCACTCTGCTTGTAGGTACCTTAGTCATTTCTCGCCCTCTTAGGCAGCAGCTGAGGTGAGCTTACTTTTGCTTAGTTTTATTCCTAGCTAATGTACTGTAGTACTGGGCAATTCCTGCCCTTGTCTAGTTTCTGTCAATTACCTCATCATCCTTGTCATCCTCATCTATGTTGTCCATGGGTTCAATCACAAGTGCTGGGACTCATCCTCCTATATCCAGAGCAAGGTGCCCAACACCTATCCTAGCAAACCAGGCAAACATGTCATGGTCTGCAAAACTTCCTTCATCAGTTCATTTGGGCTGTCATCAAGGCTGCTGCTACCCACATGTTTACATAGAATGATGCCCAGTCATTAACATCCCCAGGCAGCCTTGCTAGCGAGGCTCCCTGCTGCAGAAGCTTGCATGTGTGACCCTCACAGAAAGCTGGGATCAGATGGCATCCCTGAATCACCAGTGACAGATCTGAAAAGCCAAAGGGCGCATGGTCAGTATCATCTGGAACATATCCTACCTTGGGCGGATGGCTTCTCTAAAACTCCATCTGTGATCCCAGTCAATTCTGAGCCAGTGGACTCATAGGACTTCCATGGTTGTTTCTGTTTGATGACTGATGCTGCCTGGGCAGTACTGTACCTGGATCTGGAATGCATGGATGATGCATGCATACCAAAAAGGGTGCTCCTTATCTCAGAAACTGGTCATGACAATGTCGCCACAAGATGCTTGGATGGTGTCATATTTGCGGCGGATGTCGTAGGTAGTGTAGTTGATGCGTAAGAGTTTAGACTCAATGACTAAATTGAGGTTGGTTAGATGAACACTGTTCCGCTCATCAGGCAAGAAAGATCACTTGTTCCCATTGAAATCGAGGCCAAGAAGCCTTGCAAGCAAATGCTGTTTGAGCAAGTTCATGAAATCTGGCTGGGAAGCATAATCTTGAGTCCAAGATCATATCAAACCTGAATAAATGACATACCTTCACTACGGGATCACTCTGATTCTCATACAGAAGTTGTGCCATGTTGAGGATATTATCGGATCTGGGATACCTGGCCATGGAGTGGTATAATGATGGAGAGGGGTCGATTTCTTGCATCTCAATGAGAGGATCTTCCATATCAAGTTGCCACTTGAGAAGAGTTTGTTGTGGTTCTTGCATTGCAAATACATCATGGACATTTTTCTTGTTGGAGAGGCTGTAAAATGTTTTAATTGTTCTGTGTGCTTGTTCATCCTGATGGTATTATTAGCAATCAAGAATTTTTAGCATCGAACACCCACCACTTCAGTAGTGTACAGATCTGTACACCTGAACTGCCTGATCATATCTTTGTAGTCACCCAACATATGGAACTTGTAGAGATTGAGGTTGAAACTCTTCCAGCATGAGGCAGAAGACGTCTGAATCTTTTCACTACCTGATAGTATGGCGTTAATATCTCTTCTTTGTTTTTGAGCCACTTCTTGAGGCAGTTCTTTTGTCTTGAATGCTTGGCATGTAATCCACTGAAACCATCGCATTTGAGCACCAAGCTATTGCAGAGCTTGATGTAGTAAAGCAAGTGTGTCCTCAGTATGAACCCTTAGCTTGGCAAGTGCATGCCATTCAGCAAGCCGGAAGAGCAGTGTCTGCATGATCTCATCGTGCATAGGTGGCAGCAAGCCTTCTAATATAGGCATTGCATACTGTGAGGAGGGAGGCTGTCACTGCATGGGTAGTCTGGCTGGAATAAGACATACCTGGAGCACATCCTCAAAGAAGCGGGCTGGGTGCTGACTGAAATCACCGACATTGTTGGGAAAGTGGTGGATGCTCTGTAATCTGAAAGATGGCACGGCCGCAAGCCTACAAAGTCATTTTTGGCCAAGTGAGGATTTTGCTTGGTGTCTTGTAACCACTTACCTCTCATTGAAAATAAGGAGACACCCGGGGTCGATTGCATTAAGGATTCTGACAATGTGTTTGATGACTGACTTCACTATTTTCAGCTCAAACTCATGCAGTAGGTCAACCACCAGAGACCAGAATATGTTGAAGCCAAGAGGAGAGAGATGCTCGGTGAACGCATTCTATGTAGTATACAACCACATTGTTAATTGATACAAGATACACACTAAAATTGACTTACCACCATTGGAATAAGGGATAGGGGCTTCAAAATGTGCTCCACTCAGATTCTTTTCAAAGTTTTTCAAGAACAAAGGTGAGGCAGTGAGCTTCAAGCACCTTTGGAAGAAAGGGCTGTTAGAACGATGAGATTCTTGCTTTGATATCACTCAAACATCTGAGACAATGGAAACTTGATTTTGGAATCAAGCATCGCAGACATGGGCAAATGCCTTTGTCTCAGATAGTTGTGAGAAGGATCCTATAATTAATTCATTGTATCAGTGAGGTAGAGAGACTGGCATATGACTTACTTTTCTGGGTAGTCAGCAGAGTAGGTGAATATTCGCAGATACACACGTCTTGTGATGCCATCAAAACAGTTTACAATGGTACCATTGTTGTATGCTTTGACGAAGTTGTCATCCAATAGGATTCTCCAGAGAGCATGCATGAGTTTGTGTTTGCAGTGGGTGAGCAGATCAGCATTGGATTTTTTTTGGAGTAAAGGGCTAGGAATTTCTGTAAGCATTCAGGAAGCTATGTCAGGGGTGTATCAGCTGCATAGACCGTGGTGGTTCGGGGCCACCTACTGGGGGGATGAACATGACGGGTTGACAACCACTTCGTTTGGCTTTGTTTCATGCATCTTTAGTGAGATTACCAAAGGATACATAGATTGGCCAAGCAGATGTGTGACCAAACTGAGCCAGGTGTGTGGAGTCCAACCATAGCATTAGACCTGCTATAACCTTCTCAAGCCTGCAGCCATCTGTTCTATTCTGCTTCATTATTCCATCCTAAGCTTCGTTTCATGCGTCTGAGATGTAAAGTTCGTTGCAGACATGCTGCTCTTCTCCTGTCTGTGGGCATTTCCATATCTGAGGGGAATAAGGGCAGATTGATCTACCTTTTTGAAGGGGGTTAGATGAAAGAATTTGGAAGAGGCTTCAGTGTATACTGAGCAGATGACGTCCAGCAACGATCGATGAAGAAAATCCTTGATGACAAAGTTTTGTCCATTTCCTGCCAAGGTCTTCTCCCCAGTTGGCACAAGTATGTCCACTGTTGAGCGTTTTCACTTGTTCATGCAGAACAGATCATCAGTGGGCAATGCTTCCTCGGCTGTATGGAGGTGTGCTTACTCTCTGTGCGGGCATCAAAGCCTTCAAGCTCCTCAATCTTGAAGTCTGGGTGTTCAAGGACATCATGCACAAGCCATGTCACTTCTGCATACGACTTCTGTCGGGCACTGCTCAAAGTCCATGTCATCAGGTGCCATATGGACATATTTGCCCATGGCCAAGGGGATGGTTGTTCCTCCTGTATGCCTGCTGTACTCGAGGCAACCAGCAATGATGGAGCTGATAAATCTTCAGTGTGGACAAAGGAATTTGGATCATGCGTTGGGTGGTGGCAGTATTCATGCACAATTTGAAATGTGTTGAAATGTGTGCAGAAGCTGTCAAAGACGTGCAAGATGACATGTCGTACAGAAGAGAAAGGGTTGGCTGCTACAAGAGGCTCCAGAAGCAAGTCTCTAGGCCAGGGGGGCAGGATGTGTATTCAAGGGCTGCATGGTTGTTCAGAAGGGCAGGATATGGCACCCATGGCAGGGTTGCCAGTAGTATTGATGGCTTCGTCACCTGAAGGTGACTGAGCTTTGTTGTTGGTAGAACTGTTGTTGTGGAGCTGGCAAGTGGGAGGGCTAATCAGAGGGTTAGGGTTTATGCGTTGACACTGCTATAAGTCCAAAGGCTGATGAGCTAGTGGGTGTATAATGAGTGTGCCTCTTACCACACTAGGGATGTTTCCTTGATGGTTTAGTGGCTGGAGGGTGCTGCTGAACCTGTTGAGGCACTGAGCATGCTGAGCTCGATACAGCAGACATGATGCTTGGTGATGAGACAGTCCCCTTTGAGAATTGAAGGCACACTGACATGGATTCCTGCACCTAAACATGTAGGTAAGTACGAATAGAGCAGGAAAAAGAAAGAAGAGGCAGATAGTTGTCTGTGCACAAGGCAGGGCAGGCTGCTGGAGCCTGAAAACATGTCTTGCATGTGCTATGCTGAAAATATCAGACAGCTTCAAGCTCATCAGCGCCTGGTTTACGTACATTCATAGCCTTGCATTTGGATCTTACATGGGCTGCACAAGGTTTGTTAGCTAGTAGCGAGCCAACTCAGGATCACATCAATACTACGGAAACAACAAAGTGATAATATAGCATTATGACAACACAAATAACAACCTCAAAGGTTTACAACGTACATAAGTATATATGGAAAGAAAAGGGCAGGGAACAAGGATGGATAGGGATGACGGATTATTGGTGAAATTCGACAGGGAAAGCATGTGGCAATAGAGAAGGATGACCAAAACAATCGTGGAAAGTCTGAACATAGAATAAACAAGCACGAGATGTTACCTTGTGTTCAGCTATGTTATTGGAGGTGGAGGTGACATTGATGGCAGTCGCAAATGAGGATAAAGAGGGATGTGCATCAGGCCAAGCTGCAAGAAGAAGACAGAAGGGTTGCAGAAGTCTGGTGCTGCTGGAAAATGAGTCCATCAGACCACTATTGCCAGTCTTCTGTGGTAATGGCTCCTTCCATATCATAAGACCCGTGTTGCCCGGAAAGACATTCTCCAAGAGGTTATGATGCTCGTGCAGAAACTTGGCCCATAAGTCAGGAACTATGGCACAGTTGAGCACATAGAGCTTGTAACAAAATCTGATCTCATACACCTCCCAGAGGATGGCTTGAGTGAGGCAAGGGGGCAGATTCTCCAATGATGCAATTGATATCTGCTTGTCTCGCCACTTCACGTTTTCCCTGGGGGCAGCACAGGCACTGTGCGTGAAGGCCAAGCCTAAGATGTCAAAGATTGTCGCCTTTCAGGTCTCAGCTGTGGTCTTCTTCTTGCCTTGGCTAGTTGAAGAGTCTGGCTCAGAAATGTTGGAACTGTTGAGAAATTCCTGCCAAAACCACAGGGAGGAAAATTGTGAGGGTGGACTGTGCTCCAACTGACTGATCCAAATGCTGTGGGCCCCAAGCTAGTTGAGCATATACAGCTTGTGGTGGTCTGGCGATTGACCTGTGGCCAGAAGAGCCAGCCCAGGCACGTGATAGCCAGGATTGACCAGACTGGCCTTCATCCTTGATGGATCCTTGTCAACTTGTTTCATTGCCATGTGCCAGACACCCAAGGGAGCAGGCATTTCTGGAAGAGCCAACTCATCCCACTTGTTACACTCACCTGCTCCACCACCAATGTCTGATTGGTTTGCGAACCGAGCCTGATATATAATTAAACAATGCTTACTCCTTTGTGGATGGCTGGAGGATTGTTTCTTTGCAATCTTCCTGAACTGAGCTTGTGTTGGCGCTTTGCCAACTCTTGAAGATCCAGCCAGGATTGGGCCCAGTGGAGTTGCAGAGGAGATCTGATTTGACAATCCAGTGTAGTGGTGGCATGTATTTAGGTGGCAATGAAAACCGCCAGGCCCAAAATAAAGAAGGTCGAAGGGGACAACAGTTTTGCCCTTCTCGGTATACTGTGCACGAATGATATGGTTGGGAAGGTGAAGCTGATGGGTTTTTCAATGATGGTGCTGTCTGTTGCAGTGAAGTTGTAATGCAATAACCACACAGGCACTCCTGCTTGGAAGAGCTCATTGCACACCTTGCTGTCTTGGGTGAGACAGCCCATCCAGTCCGACTGAATGGTGTGGCAAGCAGCATCAGGGTTAGTGAGGTGAGGAAGCACGACTTCCATGAACTTGAGGAAGGAGAAGAGGTTGAGGAACAAGCGTTGGGCTGTGGCGACATAGGCTACTAGATCACATGGGACAAGAGGCTGCTGGAGCAAGAGGGTGACTGTATGGAGCAGCATCTGCAACATTTTGGCTCCAATGTCTTTCTTTGAGCCATGAGGCTTCTTCCAGGTGGTGTTACAATTTATGGCTATAGATGATGCCTGCCCTATCTTTTCCTCGATAATATCATCCCTCTCTGTCGTCCCTCAGCCCTAGCAAGGGTGAGCCCTAGCAAGGGGGTTAACCCTCTGTCCTCATCCCTCATCCTTTGTCCTTGTCCTCTGTCCTTGTTCTTGTCCTCTGTCCTCAAACTTGTCCTCTGTCCTCGTCCTCGTCCGTGATATGAACATTACTGCTGCTAGTTGCTCATGGCAAAATTCTTGGTGAGCTTCAGCAACTCCTATCACACTGATAATGGCTTACAGAAATTAGCAACAAATCCAGTTCTTACATACATTGGTAATTCGTATCACGGCTGTATAATCTGTGCAACAGTTATGGCTATAATAGAAAAACACTTAATGGCCAGATATATATTTGATACACATTTTGCTGACTTGTGGGCCACAGTGACTGTTGTCACGTTTGTGTCGGTTCGAGGCTTATGTCGCATTTGAGATACCAATCTAAGTGTATATACATGTTTTATATTTGGCACTGTATATAAGGGGTATATAAGGGGATTACAAGATGTTCGGGGTTTCGGTGATGTGGCTCATGCACTGATTCCTTGCTGACCTTAAAGGCAGACAAGTCCTCAGCTGAGTGCATTGTATGACCACCTTGCTGCAGGATAAGATCCCACTTCCATGTTGCTTTGTGTCCAATCCTGCTTCCTCGAAAATGCATGAACATGTCCCTGTCAATGAACCTTGATAAATGTCACCAGCATTGATAGAAATGAATCAGCAGTGTTGCTCAGGTTCGAATAGATAATGTAACTCACATATTACATGGAAGAAACAATAATGATAAGACTTTCCATCAATCTATTTGAGCCCTGGCTGACAAAATGATGGGGTGTGCCACTTGTCTGTTATTCCAGACAGAAACATCAGTAGAAGATGAACACCACAGATGACCAAGTTGGGATTGACAAAACCAAATGCTTGCAACAAGTCATTGGATTCAAAAAACTGAATGTATAGCGTGCATTTCACATCCCATCCTGCATCAAAAATCATTTCACATTGAAACCACCAAATGAACAGGACATCCATTTGAGTGGGCCATGAGAGTCTTGAGCCCTCTTGGTATTCAACCATGATGTGGAATATGAATAGTACCCACACATACCAATTGGATGAGAGTGTTCATCCTCCTCTGATAGTAGCATGATGTCTGTTACGCAAAGCATATGCCAAGGCTTGCTTACTGGACAACGTCCTCAGGCGATACTCACGAAGAGACCGACATCTGAAGAGTTGGCTTTCAAGAAGCAACAAGGAGGACTGGGAGTTTGAGGGAGACTCAACTGAGGATAGTTCAGATGAACTCAAGGGATTTGAGACTAGATGTATGCTTGTATTGTGCAGATCAAGAATAAATAAGTACAATGATGTGTGACGATATTTATAGGGAAGGCGAATGTGCACGGACCAAGGAAGAAAAGGAACAGCATAGAAGGATAAGGAATCAGATGGAATGCATAGGAATACCTGCTGACATAACAGAGTCAGCGAAGGAGAAATAAGTCCGATCAAAGATGAAGAAGGGAAACAGAATTACTACTGGCCACAAGAATAAACCCTTCAAGAGAGTAAGTTGTCCCTCTCCAAGAGTGACTCAGAAAGTGATAAAGAAAAAGAAGGGTACGATGGAAAGGAGATAAAATTGTAACAATGTCTGGCTGAGTATGAGGATTAATTGAGTCTTGTTCACATTGTAGATCATATGTTGTATAATTGACCCAGAGAATTTTGTGCTCAAAGATCTTGTTGTCATGAAAGAAAACACAGCTATGGTTTTCATCAGAGAATTCATGCACATCACTGTCATATGTTAGCCCCTAAAGTCGTGTCAAAAGATGATCTTTCAGACAAGGAATGAAATTTTGCCATAAAACCAATCAGTCCTGTTTGACAAATGTACAATCAGCATGGCTTACCTCTACTGATGGGTCATCCTTTTGTTCCCTTAGCCAGGAAGTTAGATTGTAGCTTTGGTGTGATGAAACAGCAATATGGTAATGTTCTGTAGGGGATGATCGTGCATGGGATAGTTCAGTTACAGAATTTTTTTTGTTGAGTGCTTCATGGGCATCATTTACTTTGTGGATGAAGCACTCCATTGCCTCCTGATTTGCTATACTCATGATCATCATGATCATCTTTTTCTCCAACTGTGGAAATCACTGTTTTGAGTACTAGTGTTCAAGTTCACCCTATTGGTTTGTATAATGAGTTCATTTGCTACTACTACTCTTTTGAAAATTACCATACTGTTTGAGTTGTGGAGCTGTCCATTGTTCCATAGTGCCAGATCATGTTTGGATAGTCTCCAAGAGTGTGATACTTGTAGGTTGACAAGTTAAGTTTTTTTATTTTTGCACTCAAGGATGCTGTTGGTGGCACTGGTAGCCTGGCTGATGGCTGAGCATTTTTGGCCACTTGATAATGCACACATGCAGCACTTTCATGTGGAAGTTCCATCATAATATAGGCAGGACAGACAACTTGTTGAAATTCCTGCACAGCCTGGCCAAGAGGGATCATTGTAGCCTCTAGGAACTGCAGGGTGTCATCTGTGTGTATATGAAGCTTTGCAAGGGCATGCCATGTTGCCAAGTTAAACAAGAGGCACATGATGATTGTGTTGTGATTGAGAGGTAAAAGATCTTCAAAAACTAGTAGAACACACTATAAATTGATCAGCAAGACTGAAATGACAAGAAAAGAAGACATGAGGGCATACCTGGAGAAGATTCTCATAGTCTCACACGGCTAATCTCTTCATTGATGACACATTTCTGTGAAATCCTTGAATAGTTCCACATCCAAATGTTGGTACCTTTCGATATCTAACATGCCAGTATAGTAAGACTTGCTTGGTATGTAAATTGAAATATACTGCTGATTAAGGTCTTGAATGCCTGTTCCAGGCATGGCTTGTAAGGTACACAGTAAGTGTGTCAGAATCACCTTCCATACACCCAGTTCAAATTCATGAAGAAGATTGACAACAAACATTTGAAAGAGCTGAAAAGCCTTCTTGGGCTTAGACAGTTGCTCTGAGAAAGCATTCTACAAACCATTAGAAGGCTTCTTGATGCATAGAAGCTCACTTACAGTCATAGGAACAAGTGATTCTTCCTTCAAAAGCTTGCTAACCATCCTGCTAGTGATTCCCTTTCCATGCTTGAGTATCAGCTTGCAGGCCCTTTTGATATGCTCATGGTAATTAACATTGTTGATTCTTATGTTGGCTATCCAAGTGTTCATGTCTGAAAGCTTTCCCATCTCAGAGATGTTGGCTTTTTTGACTTGACAGCATGGACAAGGGCAATCTCCCAGAAACTTTACACAGGCAAGCAAGATTCTTAGGTCAACAAACAGAATTAGTCAGTTTAATGTACTTGAAATGAGTATGAGATGCTTACTTTTTGGGATAATCTGCTGAGTATGTAAAGAAATGAGGAAATAGTTGATATGTAATCCTATCAAAGCAAGCATCACAAAAATTGTCAAAAATAGATATGCCTGTATATACTCAAATAATGTTGTGCCAAGCCCATAATCACAGCTGTCCATGGCTGCTGCTGCTGGGGAATACATGACCATGTCCAGGAACTCAAGTTGTCTGACAGACCCATATTTGACAAGCAATGTTGGTCAGATTAGCCATGTCATATGTCCTAAAACATGGCAGTATATTTTCAGGCACATCAGCCAGGTCATATTTTTTGCAACACAGCAGTACATTCCAGACTATCTCAGTACAGGTGTTGAGGTGTAGTACAGGTCTATCTTGTAGCATCTATGGTAGTACAACTGATGGTGTATTGAGGGAATAAAAGTGATGGTGCAGAGCACTGGCACTCTGCAATAGGAAAAGCATGCATCCTGAGCAATAGCAATGAGGGACAACCAGTGAGATCACAGTTGATATGGACCTGAAAATCTAATTGTGCTTGCATTTGAAAGACCTTAGCCTGGTGCCAGCATAAGTCCCATGATCTTCATTGTTCCCCAGCTCATTCCTGGCACACTTCTTACCCTTGGCCTTCATACTCAACTTCTCAGTCCTCTCCTTACTAGCAGCTGGTATTGCTGATATGTCGGTGAGTTCTGACTCCTCAGAAATGGCAGGACTACAGATGTGAACAGCACCCTTTGGCTTGCATCAGGGTGTTTCTTCTCCTGTGCCACCATCCAGGTG
>JBBPQO010000378.1:0-11358 GCA_038092535.1 Xerocomus subilludens | reverse complement strand
TGATATAAAAGATGGCCCCCGGGAACCTCAGGAAAAGAAACTCGTTGTCTTTAGTGAATAGCTGTGAGTGTTGGCCTTCTCCCATCATGATGCGAATCCCTTGTGCTCATATATCACTCTTGCCAATCTAGTCTTTGATCGCGCTCGTCATACTCCGCAGTTCTATCAAGCTAAGATCATACGTAATTTCGCAGGTATGGGATGCTCAGGTTGTTGTCACAGGCATCAAATACTCATTGTAGACAGTACAGGATGATGTCTGATCACTCGAGGGTCATCCGCATCATCAACTTGACAGACAATCTCATTAGTGTCACTGTTGATTGGGAGGAAAGTGATGAACACCGTGACGATCGAGTACGCATCTTTGGCAGCCAAGAAACTGAAAGTTGGAAGAGGAATGGGCCCCGGCGTTTGGCTGTTGTGTCACATGCAAATGGGCAATCCATAGGGATGTTGGTAGATCCTGGAAAACTTTTAGGAATCCGTCTAGTCCAGGGTAAGGTGGTGGTGGTGGTGGTGAAGGAGGTGGTGCCCTAGTGCCATTGTGGGCAGAATTACTTAGAGCCCAAACTGTATCTCCCATCAGGAAATCTTTACATTACACACCAAAAGTAAGCTAACATCCCACTGATGCTAGAATTGGTTTATGTTGGGCTGAGGTGGTGTAGCTGTGTCATCAATGTTTTCTATCCTTTGTTTGTTGAGAGATTTATCAACTATAGGCATTACCATCAGTCTAGACCATAGCTAGTATTCTCCATCATGTATACTCAAATGGTCCATTATGTGACAATCACACAGTTATCAGGGACACAATGTGACAGTGATATCTTGTCAAAGATGATATCAGTAACCTCAAGAGCAGATATCTGCTTAATGTTTGTGTTGAGAATATAGGTATCATAATAATCTTATCTGATTTACATAATCTATATTTTAGGCATTTGTTGGTCTGATTATGTGTTATTCTAGACCATTGGCCAAGTATGCTATTCATGTTTACTACCATAACCCATGGGTATGGTAGTGTTAAAGACTTGACTAATCTCTGGATGAAACTCTGGAATACCAGAATTAGCAATTGGACTGAAGGGATGTTGGCTTCACCTTATGTGGTATGCCCCTGTTGAAACCTTGTCCCAAGTATTTTGGAGGGTCATGTTAAAAGTAGAGGTCAAGGGACCACAACTTGCTGGTCAGGCATGGTAGGTTGACAATAGTTATTAGCAATAGTGGGTGAGGAAGGTATGGTACAGTGTATGCTATGAGAATGCACATACAATTATATAATATGGTAATTATATAATATTGCACAGGTTGAGATGTGGGTTGGAGGTCAGAGGTTGGAGGGTTGAAGGTTTAGGGCAGAGAGCGAGAGGAGAGCAAGGACTAAGGGCAAGGGAGATGAGAGGTGGAGGTTAGACTAAGGCAGAGAGGTGGAAAATGATCAGAACTAGAATTGATATTCGAACTGAAGTTACAGAAGCAGAGTATACTGTAGAGTTCATATACAGAACAAGGTGATAGTATTGGCAATTCCATCAAAACTCCAAAGGACCCACCTGTCATGGAATGACAGCATTGGTAATCCCAGAGCATTTCTGGGAGACTCTACATGTTGGAGGTGAGACAAGACAGTGGCAGCTACTAATGCAGCCCCCGATATCAACACCTGTCAAAATAATATAAATGGTAGAACAGAATATCAGAGGTAGTTGAATGACAAAGGATTACATGCCTGTCCAATGACCCCAAACAGTCTTGTGACTGAGAACACTTCAGAGATCATAGAGACAGAAGGCTGGAGTTATGGAATTTGACTTAGTGAAAAGTGTGGATATGACAGTATTCCCTTCTTAGACCTGAATCCCTGAAGGTCTAAACAGAGCAGAGTTAGATGTGGAGTCTGAAATGTTTTACATGGTATAAAGTCTGGCATGGTTGGCCTGAACTCCTTATCCTCTTACCACAATCATCATGTCTGCCCCCCTTGACACTATCAAAGAATGGTCTAATGCCCAGCTTGCAAAGGACCAGCTTGATGATGATGAGTTTGGTGATGCCAAGTACCATGAGCACCAGAGCAGCAGGCTAAGGAGGAGCAGAGGGTGTGAGAGGAGGAGGAGGAGGTGTGCAGAATTGAGGGAGGAAGTGGTGAGGAGTTTGGTTGAAGAGGAAATGGAGTAGCAGAGAAAAGTTGAGAAGTTGAAAAAAATAGATAGAAACAAAATTATAGAGTTTCTTTTGCACTTGGTCAAATGGATTGAGGTCCATGTTTGTCTAGGTAATGGAGGTGAAAGTCCTGGACAAGTTCAGACACATGACTGAGTTTTGTAGCCAGTAACCAGGAAGTTTCTTTGTCAGTGCCTTCATAACTTGACCACCAGACTAAGTACAGGAGTTTGTAATATTGGCAGTTATGATCCATTTTGGAATTGAGGATCTTGGTGATTTTGTATTCAGGTTTGCCATTGACTTCAACTGGAGGTGGGGGAGGTTGCACATAATTCAGAATAGTGTTTTGTATGGCAGGCTTTAACTGAGACATGGAAAACCAAATGTATGGCCTTCAAAGTATCAGGAAGGTGAAGCATGAAGGAGTGAGTACCTGGCTGTGTGATAACTACATATGGCCCAAGATTCTTCTTGAAGAATTCTTTGAAGGCCAGGTTGAGCAGAAATACTTGGCTTTGGTGAATACCTGGTCACCAATCTGGATTTCCAGTGGCAGAGTCCATCTAATGTCTGCTGGTACTTGGTATTGCTTTTGGGAAGCAGCCATTTCTTCACAGAGGAATGAATGGAGGGTGTCTAAGTTGAGGAGTTGGCAAGGCTCTTCCTCCTCCATGTCTTTTTCAAGCATAGAGTTCTCTTCCACATTACCTCCAACAGAGGCTCTGAGTTCATATCCCACTTCTTTTGTTCCCTTCAAAAAGCCCTCAACATCCACCTCCACTTTACCTCCAAATACCACCCTGAAGGAGACAGACAAACCAAGCTGATGAATTAGACACTTGAACAGTACTTGTGTGTCTACTGAAATTACCAATAGGACAATTGGTCTAAGCTCCTGCCCCTCATGGAGTTTGCATATGACAATGCTCCAAACACAACCACCAGCATCTCTCCATTCTTTGCTAACAAGGGCTATCATCCAAACATCACTGTCCACCCCAAACAGGATCTTACCTTCACATGAGCTCAAGAATACTCTGTCAACTCTCTTTGTGATCTCATTGAGTCCTCAGAAATCAATGCAGAGGTGGAGCAAACCATCCTTCTTGCAGACATAGAGGACTGGAGCAGCATGAGTGGAGGATGAGGGACAGATGAAGCCATTTGCCAGATGCTCATCAAGAAATGTGTGAAGGGAGTCAAGCTCAGATGGAGAGAGTGAATAGGTGGTTCCTAATGGAGGAGAGGTTCCTTCTTCCAGGTCAATCTTCAGGTCATAGTCATGATGCAGAGCAAGAGTGTCAGCCTTGCTTTTGCTGAAGATGTCAGCAAAATCATGATAGTCTGGAGGAATGCTGGAGAGATTGATGTCTTCTGGAACAGAAGAAGCAGAACAAAGTTCACTCTCAAGAGACTTCAACTGCATACTAAACTGCAGGGAACCTTCCAAGTGACAAGCCAAGGCAAATGCAGGAGCACTGATTGTGGCAATGTGGGGAGCAGCTTAATCAGAGAAACAAGGTGAATCAGATGGAGTGTGTTATGCTTGTCCTAGGTAGGGCCAAGAGTAGACTCAGATAGGTCAAAGGACAAGGACAAGATAAAATCAAGAGACTAGAGATAGTCTTGAGGAGCAAGGGGTGTCCTCACTTGTTGAAAGATTCAAAGAGCAAAGACCTCAATCAAAGTTTGAGGCAGACTTACAGAGGTCCAGGAAAAGAAGTAGATTCAAAGGAGCTACAAGGCATGGAATACCAAGTAGGTCAAGGTTAAGAGTACAAGAAGTAAAAACAAGGTTTATATAGGAAAAGGAATCAAGCATGGACCAAGTGGTGCAAGATTCCAAGACATTTGAGAAAGAAAAAGAACAGTGAAGAACATGATTTCTGCCTTCTGGCAATCATCAAAACAAGCTTTGCAATCCAGATAAGAACAGGCACATTATCATATGGACTGTTGGACACCTTGCATCTGCTTGGTTTGCTAAAGGTGGAAAACCAGAACATCAAGTATCTGTGATTGTTGTGCCTCTGTCCAAACCACTCATGGAGCAGACTATCAAACTTTTCAATTGATTGTCATTGCCTGCTACAAGAGAGTTTAAATTACCTCAAGCCAATATTTTTTTAATCAAATATACCCATGAGTGTCCACTAATGATGCAATGAGAGCAATCTGTGCTACAAAATAGCAAAGTGCAAGGGGATCTAATGTACCAGTGTGCAACTTATTATTTTTTGAAGTGAGCACTAAGCAAAATCTAGTTTTTATTTGAAGAAGTGTATGATGCACAAGTACTTTTTACTTCAGAATCAACTATGGATTGTTATCCTGCTGACAAACTAAAAAAACAACCTCATCCTCCTTGAAGGAAAACTTACTTGCTACTGAATGAAAGATTCTGATAACAAGTGGACCATGCAAAAGGTTCAAATGGAAATCTTGGCCATTTCATTATTGTTTGCAAGAGAAGCTTTGGATGGAGAAAATAAGAATATACACACATATGAAGTTGATGGTCTTCACCTCTAACAAAAATGATGCACTGTAATAATTTACTGAGGTTGTAAGATATGAACATGTATGGAGTCCTCAGAAACAGCACTGGTGATGACATGAACACATCCAGATTCACTGCTCAATGACAATACAGAATTATCAGAGTGATGATAGTTCATAACCCTTTTGCTGTTGACACTGTCAGATGTAGAGTAATTAATACTCCATGCTCTATTAATATCATACAAGAATAAAAAATGTCTCTCATCCTCACATATATTCTTACAAACACCTTTGTTTCCTGACTCGAGCTAACTGATAATTGCAAACCACTGTTTGCTCTACAACACAACATTGGCAACCCTCTCCCATAAGCTATACCTGCATTAGCAATCAAGAGGATAAAAACACCAAGGCAGCTTACATTTCAATAAGCATCACAACAAGCAGATTGTTCTCTGACAAATCAACCACTTTGAACCCATCAGAGGGTCCAAATATTAAATATGAATATTGCCTCATGCTGCTTGTTTTGATATGTCAAACATCCAAAGAAACTGTTGACATGCCCAAATCCCAGGTAAGTCAATAACACATGATCACACATTGACCAGTTTGCTAAATTGAATGGCCATTCCTCAAAGTGTGAGATTGCCATTGCTTGTCTCTGCAATTGTGGTGCACTTGAGGCCACTTGTCAGACTGGGATCACAAATGTAGTAACCAGTCACTGCCCAATTAACACGAGGAGCAAAGCCCAACTCCTATTCAAGATCCATACTAACTACCTGTTAGTATCAACATACATCCATTTATGAAGCTACTTACTCTGCAATTACTAACACAATTTGTTTTTTATGTGCCCAAGTTAGATTGACATACTACATAACAGCAACAAGGGCATTGTGATAAGACCTTCAGCACTGTCTCGCAATGCAGCATCATACACAACAACAATTTCTTGTAAGTTCTCATCCACAGATGAGTTTATCAAAAACATGTCCTGTTTAGTTTGCCATCGAAGAAACAGCAAGATGTATAGCATCACTTTCTTCAAAAAAAATATCTTCATCTGCATAGGGATGTAGCCAATAAATATGCCCACACCTCAAAAGTAGGCAGCTACTGTTTTCATATTGAACATGTTTGACATTGCATTATCAGTTGTTGAGAGGAATACCAGCAAGTGAAAGGTGCTAACATTCTATCATAGGGGATTGAACAAGTGTTCTGGGGGCCACAATAGATTTCATTGCATTATAAAAGCAGCTACTCACCCTAAACAAAACCCTTCAATGTCAGCCCACCAAAGATTCAGTGAGAATGTCTATGTGTGTGAGCAGGTGTTCATGCACCTACTATTGCCATCTCTTGTCTCACTCACAGGCACAACAAAGTTACATCATCAATCAATTTGCCAAATTCTAGCACATCACATCATTTGCCTCCTTGCTCAAATTTTTCTCACCCATGTTGCTTTTTCACAATGCTTTAAGACTTGCATGGAGTTCTCTCTGGATCTGCCATACAGTACTCAAATTAGTCTTTCAACTTGAAAACATTTCCTGGAGTGCATGTGATCTTGATATCTATGTCCTGCACAACTCATTTACTTCATAGTCAATGTTCATGCTAGATGCTAGTTTTATATGCACCTTTCCACATCCACTCCATCCTTACCATCTCAAACATGTACACAGCATCACTTCTTTTACTAGAAATGACAACATCTGAGTGAACTTGATTGAATCACAACATGCATCTGCCATTGAACCTATCTTTGCATTCCATTCAACCTGTGTAATGAACTACTTGTCTGCCAACTCAATCTTCTCTGCCTATCCTTTTCTCACAGCACAACAACACACCATCATTCACCCAGCACTCTTTGACAAGTGGAGAGTAAAGACAACAGTGTTAGAAGCACTCCAAAAGTATGTGTATTGTGGGTTTCATATGGAAACACCTTGTCAAGCAAGCATGGAGGACTGCCAATTCAGTGATTGGTTCATTGATTGTCAATGCAGGAAAACCCCTTCCTGTGGGCAGACTAAAAGAAGGTCCTTGATAACCAGTCAATGATGATGTCCATTCTCCTTTGAGAACAAGTGCCCACACTGTCTGTTACACATTGGGTTGCATGGAAGCTGGGAGGATGACATTTCCACTCAGACTTAGGTGTCAAGAAACCATGTGTTCATGTATGCAGAATCAAGGGACTCTGATAGGGTCAAAAAGAGAAGAAAGGTTGACTGGACATGCTGAAATTGTACTTGTACTACAATGAGATTTCAGTAGTCATGATCATCAGTGGTCTCCAACCCCTGAAGAAGAAGAGGGTTCTATCAAGTCTAGATGGACCACTCCTATGAACTGACATGCTTCCTCACCACCAGCACTGAATGATGCTTGCCATGTATAAAACTCCTTGATGACATACAATGATTTTGTGGTGTTAGAAACAGTGAACATGCAAATTGCAACAGACTGTACTAGAAGACTTGTGGAAAGCAATTAAATAATGCATTTCATGTTCCAGGATAATTTGCTGGCCAATATGCTTTTTTATGATTTTGGTTACTTTATTAGCTTAGAGAAAAAGTCTATGCACAAAGACCCAGTGAACATGAGTTCCCCTCATGCATGAAATACAGTGGGACACCTGCTGTGTCAATGGTGGTTGGAGCAGCTGCATTACACATTGATGCCTGGCATGGCATGTCCTGCACAGTAATATAACAGGGACTGCTTCCAAATACTTCCCACATAATACACAACACATTTAATGTTAGTAGAGATTGATGGCAGTGGTGAATAAATTAATGAGCTCCAATCACATTCACAGGACAGTTGAGTCATGTTGCTATTGTATCAGACACTTAGTAACTATTTTGTCTTATTGTTTGATCCAGTTGCACCCTCTCATGGTGAGACTTTGCCCAAAAACTAAAGAGGCCCCCACCTGCATTAAAACCCTCTACTACTGTACTGTAACAGGAATGACTGGGATGACACACACAGCTTGGAAGCACTGACCCTAGTGTTTTGGTAATATTGCTTGATAAGGTTGACTGGACACATTGAACTTGAACTTGTACCACTGACAGATTTGAACATACAGTAAAGAAATGAGATCTAAACAGTTGCAATCATCAGTGGTCATGCAAATGCCAGTCCAGGTCCCATGTGTTTTGCACTGCATCTCTGTTTGATCTATTACTGATCTCTTGGTTACAATCCTCAATGGTAACACATCACTCTATGCATCACAGATGTTGTGGGAGTTATGTTCCTAAAGAGGCCTTGCAAAGGTTCAATAGAGGAAATATTGCAGATTTCCCTCAAGATTCCTGTCCTCTCTATGGTGCTCTTCTGCCAACTATCGATAATGCCAAGAAACAGATGGTAGAAGACCTACAACAGAAACTTTAAAGTGATTTGGCCCTGTTTTGGTCACTAAGTCCAAAGTTAGATGTGTTGTGACAAAATGAGCACAGCTGCAATGCCAGATCTTTGGCCAAGCAGTGCAAGGAGCTCCCATGCTTCTTTTCTTCATGCTCCTTGCATGGCTTCAGACACCAACTCAGCTTGCCCACAAGCTTTGTTATTTTTTCAGTCTCTTCCTTTGTTCCTGTTCCTTTACACTCTCGCTGACAAACATGCTCTCTACACTCACCCCTTGTCTTCATTGCATTGCATGCCTTGTCAGTCACCAGTATGGACCCTGAAGAGTTCCTCATGCCAGATTTCACTGCAGAGGAGATCCAACCTCTGTATGACCAGCTCATGCTCACCTTTGACTGGGATGAAGCTCAAGTGATTCAACACCTGGAAGATACATGGTGGAGGTGTCAAGAAAGGGAGAGGCCCCCTGACCAGCAGCAAGACCTACTGAGAGAGCAACTGGATGAATGGCAGCATCAGGTTCAGTTGGCAGCCCCAGAGCAGCCAGAGCAGCCCAATAAGCAAGGCCAGGAGAAAAAGAAGCCAGGAGACTTTGAGGGTGTTCTGCCTCCCAATGTCATTGTAAACTCACCCTTCTGTTATGCTATAAAAAAGCTTGAGGACTTCAAATATTTGGAGTTATGGTACTTCATGCAGAAAGGATATGTTGAAGCCTCCAAGCAGTACTAATTGCAAGCTGAGGATGCCCTGGGTCTCCTGCCAGCTAATGAACTTATCACCTTGTACCCCATTGCAGCAGTCAAGGCCTCAAAGAATGTAAAGCCAAAACATGAGCTCACCTTCATGGAAATGCTTCAAGCTTGCATGTCACTTCTTGAGCACATGAAGCAGGCAAAGTGGCCAGAGAAGCACGTCAATGCAGTATTCCAGCTTTTCTGGAACTTAGAACGCCACCCATATTGCTTGTCCACAAGGCATGGGGAACACATCATGGCTGCTTATGTTGCCAAGATTTGCAGGCACTGGCACAACCAACTCAGAGCAGGCCAAGGATATGATGTCTCTCTTATCAGTGAGAACCTGCTCCAGCATATTGTCACAGAAGTCAATGATGCAATGTTAGGCAAGGTTAGTGCCCCCCCTCTTTTTGTAATGGATCCAGCCCATGCCAACAAATGCACCCCACCCCCCTGTTGTGTCAATCTGCACTCCATACACCAGCCACTGATCATATGATGCTTCATGTCATGCTTAACCATCAGGTTGAGTGTATCATAACCACACAAGCATCCTCAACTGCAGCAAGCTGCCCCTTTTGATGGGCATATAATGGCTGTGCTGACACAGCTTGTGAATGGCACTGGAGCTTCCATTCTCACTCCTCCCACACTGCCATATTCTCATAGACCTTACAGGACAAGCAGAGAGGCATCCTGACCCCAAGTAGAGGTACCTTCTGCACAGTGGTTCACACAAAGAGACAAAGGAAAAAAATCTATATGTCCTTTGTGCCTAGGGCATCACCCACACAATGTTAACAACTGCACCACCACTTACTTATAGGATGAATTCCCAGCCAGAGCCAAGCACAACTCAGATGGGCAGCTCTGAAATTCAGCAGGAAATATCTCAACTGGCAGAAACTCCAAGGTTGCCCACACTCGCACATCAATGCCAAGCATGCATGCTCTGGATGTGAAAGCCCAGGGCATGGTGCTCAGAATTGCCCTGAAGTGGAGATGTGAGACAGTGGTAACACCATACAAACTGGACACATCAAATAATTTCCTATTGTGTGCAGGTCTACTGGCCCACTACCCCAATGTTGTGGCCAGCCTGAAGGGTGGCTTCTGGGCCACAATCCCACCCTTATTGCAAACTTTTGTTCCCCCTAATCACCTGTCCATATCACAATACAGCACAGTCTTCAATGACACTGTACATAAGGAATTCACCAAACTATGTTATTTAGGCCCTTTAACCTTGCATGAGGTGCAGCAGGTTGTTGGGCATTTCCAGACTTCCCCCTTGTCATTAATCCCAAAGCCAGGACAACTGGGCAAATACTGCATGATCCAGGACCTATCATTTCCAAGGGATTCAGGGCTTATGCAATCCATCAACTTGTATACTGTACCAGATGACTTTTTTGCTCCCTATAGCACCTTCTCAATTGTTTCCCAGTTACTATCCTCACTTCCACCAGGATCACAAGGAGTAGTTCATGATGTGGCAGAAGCTTACCATACCATTCCCATACACCCATCCCAATGGCAGGGCTTAGTAGTTTGTGTATTAGACACACACTTTGCCATTGACATGGCACTCTGTTTTGGCTTTGCTCTATCAGTGAGCATTTATGGTAACATTGCCAGTGCTGAAGCAGACATCATGTACTTCATTGGCCTTGAGCCCATTCTGCATTGAATGGACGACCACCTTTTCATTCACATTCCATGGGCACACCTGACAGAATACAATACAACCCATCAAGGGGCAGCAAATCAGATTGGAACACAGGAAGGCCCAATGACCCAAGGCAGTTGCTCCTGGTTTCAGGGCAGGAAATCATCAGATGGCTCCCTTGGGGAATTTGATGAGGACTGCACATTTCCACTGCATAACCTTGCAGACATCAAGAAAGGCACTTCTGCCAAGTCACCTTTTGCCTATGAACTTGCAGATATAGATCATATATCTAACATATTGGGCATATCTTGGGAACCAACCAAGGATGTCCCATTCTCATCAGTCCCAACCTTCATTAGTTTCACTTGGGACCTGGAATAGCAGACAGTTGCTCTCACAGAGTTGAAACAACTCAAATATCTAGGTGCTCTACAAATATGGGCAAGTAGCTGAACTCTTGCCTTGCATGAGGTCCAAAAGCTAGTAGGATGGCTCATGCACACAGCACAAATCTTCCCAGATGGCCATCCATGCTTTACCCATCTGAAGGCCATGCTAGCCATCTTCAGATCCAAACCTTTTGTGCCACACACCATCAAAAGGTACACAAGATGACATAAGCTGGTGGATGTAGTGGCTTGCAGTACCAGCACCACCCTCCCCCATTCCCACATCCTGCCCACTCATGGATGTTCAGGCCTTCTCTGACACAAGCTCCTTGTTCAGGATTGGAATTCTTGTGCACAGACACTGGAGAGCATGGAGCTGGCAAGCAGGCTGGAACTCTAATGGACACAACATTGGATGGGCAGAAGCAGTTGGGCTTGAGTTACTCTCCTTTTCTCTTCTCAGCACCAGTCTCACCAA
>JBBPQO010000377.1:0-11377 GCA_038092535.1 Xerocomus subilludens | reverse complement strand
ATAGAGTTAAGACTAGAAATGAGGATAAACCCTTCAGTGGAATAGGTTGTCCCTCTCCATGAGTGACTCGGAAGATGATAAAGAAAAAGAAGGATATAATGAAATGGAGATAAAATTGTAACAGGCAGGCCCTATTTGAGGCACTTTGTAAGGTAGGTGTCAGTCAGATCCAGCAAACCTCAGGGTCAAAAGCATGATTTGGTGTGACAAACACACTGAGAATGTATAGGATATCCATACAGCACACTTAGTTAAAATCAGTTGTAAACTACCATGACATTGCACTGTCCTTGCCATTACCCTTGTCATTGTCATCATCATGGGTGCACTATCATGTGGTTGTGTTCAACATTCAAGTTATTTCAAGTTGTATTTGGTATAGTTTGTCCCAATCAAAATCAACATAGTCATGTGATGGTTTGGGGACATCTTCAGCATACTTTAAAGTCAATATGCTCACTCATCCAATCACCCACACAAATAGCCAACCATCACATGATGACACTCTATTGCATCCTGCTGTTTCCTTGCTAGGGCTTCAACCATATGTATACAGCTATGCACCATAGTACTGCCATCTGAGTCCCAACATATGTGCTTGTACCCATGCTCATTATCTGACAAACATCCAACTCACTAGTGTTCAATCTAACCCCACCTTGAACCAAAGAAAGCACCCTGCCCCCCTGTCCTAACAAGGGATCCAACATTGATGAGGACACCACAAGTTTCCACAATCCACTGCCACCACCACAACAACCCCACTTGATGATGCTAAGGGTGAGGATGGTGCAACAGCCTATCTGCCACCACAATTATGACAACAAGGACACAATGGCAACATGGTCCACCCAACAGCATAACAACAGTGTGAATGGTGCAATGGCCCAGCTACAACAACAATGGCAAATACAGAGTGTATGGTGAGGGAGTCCTTCCTCATGACCTTGACTTTTCAGTTTTACTGGATGTTTTCTGCTTATACTATGTAAATAAATATGCCAATCATCATATAGTAGGAACATACATGCTAGATCTGAGCTAGATCATGATAGATTATCAGTATATGCTAGGTCAGCAGCTAGAATCAGGAAAATTGATAGAGTGCTAGGTTGTGCTACAGTGGTGAGCACTCAAAATAAGCAACTTGCATATAGGCAAAAGCAAAATGATAACTACACTTCCACAAATGCAAATAATAGTGTTTTAAGTGTATACATGTACTCTAAGACATTCAATCAAGGCCACTATCTTGTTATATTTTCAATATTACAACTTTCAGTAAACATGCCTGTCCTAAAAGTGCATCTAAAGCACTAAAAGTCAGGTTTACATATTGGAACATCAGGGTTTGTATTATTTACTATACTTGGTACCCTAATTCCATGGTCTACCATCTAAGCCAAATAGTTTATCAAGATATATATGCTCATCATCACCATTGGCCCACAGCAACAGTGGGATTTGTACTTTTTCACTGCAAATTCAGCTTGTTTTGCATTTAGCCCTTTTCTGTACAGGTTTTAGATTAAATGTATGAATAGATCAAGTGTGATCATATCAGTAAGCATTCATGTAGCACCAACATTTTTGAAAAAAAACTTCAGATTGTCTTGATTGGGCAATCATTGAGAATTTTGGGCACAAGATGACACACAGTGGGGAATGTGCCATCTGCCATGAGATAAAACCCTGTTGTTGTGGTGACATTATGTTACCAAACATGCCCAAGTGTGACAAACTCACTATAGCTTGATCAAATTCAACTCACAATGGAATTTAGGCAAAAACCAGCACTTGTGACCAGCTTTCTTGATAATTAGTTTAATAAGTGAATTCTCTTCCTTGAAGTCTTGCTGATTTTCCAGCATTTTGCACATGCAGCAGTCCATCCATCTTGAGTCTGAGTCCACAACACCACTGTGACCATTGTCAGCTGCCTTGTCAGCTGGTTCCTCACCCCTCTCAGCCACCACCTGTGCCTCACATTGCATCCATTCTTGTGCTTCATGAGATATCTTGCATATCTGACACTCTCCCATAGCCTTCCTGCAGTTTGCTGCTTCAAGCATGGAAATAAGACCACATACCTCCAGAACATGATACATGCCTTTTGATTGTCCTCAAAATGGATAATCTGGGTGCCCTGGCTCAAAATCATGTGAAAAAACCATTCTTTGGTGAACTCCATGAGATAACAGATTAGGATTGTTGATGGGTATGTATGTGTTGTGCATCTTCCATTGCCTGCCTTCTGATTTAATATTCATGTCCTTTGCATTTAGGACATCTTTGACAAAGGCACTATGAGCTGATAATTGATCAAAAATAAACTCAGTGATTGCATTTTGGATATATTCACTTGAAGAGGGCAATGGCTTACTCAACCTGCACCATCAAAATGTAAGTTGCTTGCTGTTCATCATTGTTTGGGAAAATCTACCTGTTCTACTAACTTATCATTCATTCAGAATCCATTGTGATTTTTTCCCAGATAGATAATTTCATGTGTGTTGGTGAATTGCAACTACTCCCTAATCAGTTAATGTGAGTTTTCTTTGACTTGTTCCATTGATAAGGTGAGCTGCCCAGAATGTTCAACAATAAAGTCCAATACATGTATGACATGTCCCTGACCCTTTTTTCACAGTGGCATTTTCCCTTTGTGCACATACACACACCATTGGAGATCATTTGCATGAAGGATTGATGTGTCATGAAAAATTGGCATGCAAAGTTGCTCACCTGAATCCAGGATTAGCTCAATTGGTTCAAGACCATCATTAGTATAGGTATGTTGCAATCTATGATCATGTTAGCTGATGATTGACACAGTGCATGACCTCAGAGTTGCATACTGTTACAATTTATGGCTATAGACGACGCCCGCCCTATCTTTTCCTTGATAATGTCATCCTTCAGTCCTAGCAAGGGGGTTAACCCTCCATCCTCATTCTCTGTCCTCATCCCTCATCCTCTGCCCTCATCCTCCGTCCTCCTCATCATCCTCTTTCCTCTTTGTCATTCTCTACTCCTCTTACTGTTCTCTATTCTTCCCTGATGTCACCATTCTATTATCCTTATCTGGATATCTCGTCTTACCTTCTGTGTCTACCTTTCCTGGGACTTATCTGGGATTCCCCTGGGACTTGTCACACCTCAAGGTCATCTAGATCCTCTCCTTTTGTACGATCTTCCATTTCCTTTCTTCCTTTGTCCCTATGTTTCCTTGATCTATCTGACCTTCTACACAAGGCTTATCTCCTTTGTCATCTCTCTTATCTCTTGTCATTTTTCTGACTTCTTATTCTTTGACATTCTCCAATGTTCATCGTATCTTCCTTATCTTTTGTCATCTTGTTTACTCATCATTCTTGGACATTCTTCTCTGTTCCATTTGCCTCCCCTGAACTCTTCATCCCTAGTACATATATCTTGTGATACCCACTTGTATTCCCATTCTCGATCTATGCAATACAACCGTTATCTAGTCTCATCTCTTGTCGAGTCAATCTCAAATCCTTCATCCTCAGTCTCCAAGTAACCCTTGGATCCTTTGTCCTTAGTCGAGTACCATCTCGAACCCTTGTCCTTGTCCTCTGTCTTTCCTCTTTGAATTTCAAGCCTTAGGACGTCGGTCTCTTCATGAGTATCGCCCTAAGCTGTGATTAGTAAGATTGGAATCTTGGTACGCTTCGCGTAACAGGACGCCTAATGCTAAGAGAACCATTTGATGAACCTCTACCATTTCGCAAATGTCTGGACCATTCTTCAATACAGTAAAATTTATGGTTGTCTGACTTGCCTGCCCCCAGATCATGCTTGGAATGCCCTGGCTCCAAAAATGGAACCTAACTATTGATTGGAAGACCTTTTCTATTAATTTCTCTTCTAGGGTCAAGAGGTCTCTTTGTGAGTATCCTCCCTTTGAAGAGAACATTGAGAAGATTACCATATTCATGGAACTTGCCCAAGCTGAGAAACCCAAGGACATATCCATCCCTGACTTTTGTTCTGACTTTGCCAATGTTTTCTCTGAATCCACTCATGCCCAACTTCCCCCTTACTGATCTTTTGATCATACTATCAACCTGACAGATACCTTTATATCTAAGATCACCAAAGTATATCCACTCAACCCTGCAGAAAAGGAGGCCTGTAAGGCTTTTGTCAATGAACATCTGAAAACCAGTCAAATCATCCCCTTGAAATTCCCCCAAGCATCTCCATTCTTCTTTGTCCCAAAGAAAGATGGATCTCTTCACCCTTGTCAAGACTATCAGTACCTCAACAGCCACACTATACAAAATGCCTACCCTCTTCCACTTATTTCTGAACTTGTTGACAATATGAAGGAGTCAAATTATTTCACCAAACTTGATATCTGCTGGGGCTATGACAACATTTGTATTCAGGAAACTGATTAATGGAAAGTGGCTTTTATCACTCCTCTAGGTCTATTCAAACCCATGGTTATGTTGTTTGGTTTTTATAACACTCCTGCCACTTTCCAAGCTTTTATAAACCACACCTTTGCTGACATGATCACCAAACTTTGGCTCAAAATTTATATGGATGATCTCAGTATTCATACCCATGGAACTTTGAACTTCATCATGAACATACTCAATGTGTCCTCAAAAGACTCCATGAAGCAGGACTCAGTCAAAATCTCCAAATGTTCCTTCAATACCCCCACCATGGAATACTTGGGAATGATCATTGGCAATGGACTCATCCACATGGACCCCACCAAACTCTCCACCATTGCCAATTGAGAATCCCCTCCTCTGTCAAAGGGGTTCTTTCTTTCTTGGGTTTTGTGAACTTCTACTGCAAATTCATCCCCAATTATTCCAACATCATCACCCCTCTCATTTTTCTTATGAAGAAAGACCAACTTTGGGCCTGGACTCCCCTTCAATAGCATGCCTTTGATACTCTTTGCCTTGTCTTCTCCTCTGCCCCAGTTCTTTCTATTCCTGATACCTCCCATCCTTTCTCCATTATGACTGACACCTCCCTTGTCATGGCCAGTGCTGTCCTCATGCAAAAGGATTCCAACAGTGACCTTCATCCCTATGCTTATTTCTCAAAGACCTTCTTTCTTGCAGAACATAATTACAACATCTACAACAGAGAACTTCTCATAGTAATCCTCGCCCTTACTGAATGAAAACATTATCTCCTCAGAACTCCCTTCCCTCTCTCCATTATCACCAATCATAAGAATTTCTTGTATATCAAAGACCCTATAAATTGTCTTGTCATTAAGCCCATTGGGCCCTCCTTTTATAGGATTTCAATATTGAATGGGTTGTTACTTCTGGTTCCCAGATGGGACCAGCCAATGCCCTCTCTCAAAAGGATCTCTCGACATCTCCCTCAATAATCAAGATTCTTCCATCATCCCCAACTCTATTATCATCAACACTCTTGATTTTGCTTTAACTAAATCCATTTCCCTTTCTACATCTTCTGATCCTTTTATCCTTCATGTTCTTTCTGCACTTAAAGATAGTTCTTCTCTTTTCTCTTGTGCAGCTCTGTCTGATTGGACCTTTGATAATAGCCACCTTTACTTTAAAGGTCAAATGTTTGTTTCTCCCTCTTCTTGATTCACTTTACTCCATGCCATCCACTCTTTCCCCCTCTCTGGTCATATGGGCATTTTTCATACTAAATCAATCCTCAAATATGACTACTGGTGGCCTGGCCTCCCTTCCTTTGTTAAAAACCTCATTGACAGTTGTGTCATGTGCCAACAAAACAAAGTTAATATCCACCCTACAACCCCTCCACTCATCCCCATTTCTTTTTCACACTCCCTCCTCTTTAAACAACTCTCTGTCAATCTCATCACCAACCTTCCATTATTAGTGGGCTATGATTCTATTGTGGCCATAGTAGACCATGGCCTTACAAAGGAGGTAATTCTCACTCCTTGTTCCAAGACCATTGATGCTGCTAGAATCACCCAAGTGTTTTTTGATAACATCTTCAAATGCTTTGGCCTCCACAACACTCTCATCTCCAATCGAGGACCCCAATTTACATCTGCTTTTGCTAGAGAGCTTGCTTGTCTCCTAAAATATGATGTACAATTGTCTACTGCCTATCACCCCCAAACCAACAGACAAACCAAGCAAACCAATCAGGAGCTCGAGACTTATCTTCATATCTTCTATGTCAACAACCCTATGTCCTGGACATATTCCCTATCTGCTGCTGAATTTCATCATAACTCCACCTCCCATAGCTCCACTAAGAAATCCCCATTCTCTCTTCTCTATGGCTATGACTCTCATTCTTATCCACCTCTGGAAAAGACTTTCCTTCCTGCTCTCAAGAACAGATTGTTCTCTCTTGACAAAACTCACAAGGAAGCCTTAGCTGCACATGAATCAGCTAGGAAACTCATGTCATCCAGGTCTACTTGTCAATTCTCCCCTTAGAAGGTAGGCAATAAAGTTTG
Source organism: Xerocomus subilludens (assembly GCA_038092535.1). Lineage (NCBI taxonomy): Eukaryota > Fungi > Basidiomycota > Agaricomycetes > Boletales > Boletaceae > Xerocomus > Xerocomus subilludens. The sequence goes on along the minus strand of JBBPQO010000377.1, from coordinate 4,902 downwards.
ACTTGAGGCAACTCATCTCCACCTTCACTACCCTTTTCAGAAACTTGCACCCAAACAACTGGGCCCCTTTGAAATCATTTGCATTTTATCTCCCCTTACCTATCAACTCCAACTTCCTGATACCTGGAAGATACATGACATCTTCCACACCTCTCTCTTATCATCTTATTGCTCCATCAGTTCACATGAACAATCCTTTTCTGAACCTCCTCCTAACATTATCAATAATGAAGAATATGAGGTGGAAGCTATCCTCTTCCACAAGGGCCCTAAGGCCAAGTGACTGTACCTGACCTCCTGGAAAGGTTACTCCTTGGTAGAGAATACCTGGGAACCCAAACTCAATCTCCAACACTCCACCTCTATCCTTTTGTCTTATAAACAATGCCATAATCTTTGAGGAGAGTAGACTTCCCTTTGCTTAACAGTCTCTTCATGAGTATCTCACAAATGAAAGCCATCTCTCCATCACAATGTCTTTCCTCTCCTCTGCTGTTGTCCCCTCATCTCAATCAACCCATAGTTCTCCTCTTTGTTCTCAAAATGTCTATCTGATGTTCCTTCCCACTCACACTGCCCACCTCCTTTATGCCACCATCATTGATACACCCCACATTCTCTTTGTTTTCATGGATGACCCCCTCTACTGTGATGATGTTATTACCCATGAACTTATCCATTTGTTCCATGATGTTTCCTCTGCCCAACAACTTCAATCTTCCAAGACAAATGAGATCCCAATTCATTTCACTCTGGAAGCCCTTCCCACACACATTTTAACCATCCTCCATCTTCATGGTTTTTCCAACTTTGTGAAATCTCTTGCACCTGCTATCATCTATCCAGCCTTTCACCATATCTACTTATCATTAGAACCAACACAACTCCTACTTGGAATACATCAACCAATTTGTCCTTTATTCTCCTCACCTTACTCTCCCTCTTCCCATTCCCCCTCTGTCTCTCAAATCCTGTCTCTCATCTCCTCCTCTGTCCAAAACTTCCACCACTATTGAATCTAACTCTGAGTCTAACAATGCTCATGAACCTTCTACCATCCCAGTCCCCACTGAAAGCACTTGCATTATCACCCTTTCTAATGGCAGTCATGCTCTCTCCTCTCCTACTTGTATCCTTCCTTAGGTTGAACTCCATCATACCCCTATAGCATCTTCTACTATGGTTTGCTTTCAATGTTACCATAATGGTCATTATCATGAGGATTGCATTGAATATTCCTGCCCTTATTGTCACACAGCCACTTTCAGTCATGCTTTCCATCAATGCCTCATCCACCAATGTGACTACTATCGCAACTGGGGCCATACCAATTGAGCCTGCCCCTATTGAAGCTGCAGCTTGTGTTCTCAAGCTGGGCACATTATTGGCGACTGTCCATTTGAACACCTTTCCCCTTTGTAAGCAACAGCAATTTATGGTGGACCATCTTCATCTGGAGTTTAGCCCTTGGATCAACAAAGGACTTTTTATTAATCAGGGATTCAATTGTACTACAGGGGTAATATTACAATTTTACTTCCTTATCATCATATTACTCTTTTCATTTACCATTCTCCTTGTCACACTTGGAGAGGGATGACCTATTCCAATGAAGGGTTTATCCTTATCTCTGGTCATACTTCTGTTTTCCTTTCTTATTTCTAGTTGAACTTATTCCTCCTCCACTGTCTCTCTTACATCAGCTGGTATTCCTCTACATCCTATTGTGTTCCATGTTCTTCTACTTCATTCTATTCTTCTTGGTCCATCCACATTCAATTCCCTTATAAATATTGTTGTACACCTCCTGTACTCTCTTTTCTTGATCTATACAATACAAGTGTATCATTAAGTCTCATCCTTCATTGAGTTCTACTCCAAAGCCCCTTGAGTTCCTGCAAACTATCCTCAGTCAAGTCCTTTACTCAAACCTCTGTCCCTTCATTGTCTCTTGAATGTCAACTCTTCAGACATCAGTCTCTTTGTGAGTACTGCCTGAGGATATTGTCTAGTAAGCAGACATTGTCATATGCTTCACATAACAGGCAGCCACTTGTATGGCCACTCTTCTCCAGCTACCCCAGCACTTGCTTGGTCTGAGCCCAGCAGGACACCCACACCCACATCAGCCATGGATCAAGAACAGATCTTACTCCAAGACTTTGCCCTGCTGGGCTTCACAGCCCTTGTCAAACTCATGAGGGCAACACACCAGATGGATTATAATGAAGCCATTCATTTCCTAGAACAGTGGTGGGAACAGATGGGCCTTGAAAGAGTACACCCAGACCTGGGTGAGGGTAGGAACTCCAAGAGAGACAAAGTCATCCTGCAACCCCCACCTGACCAAGGTGCACCATGGCCCCAGGAAGAGGATGCCCCAAGAGGCAATCAAGGGCAAGTAGAGCAGACAGTGAAGGCAGTGCCACCAGCAGGCACACAGGCCATCATCTTCAACCTAGACACACACATCACCACCACCCTTACTGCCAGGCCAGCAGACTATGCCATCAAGCACATTGAGGCTCATAAGCACATACCTCTCTAGTACTTCTTCAGAGAAGGGCTGCATGAGGCTGCCCATGTGGTCAGGCAGGCAGACAAAAATGACACTCTTGCCATCACCAAAGCAGAGGAGAGCCAAGTCACCATGCGGTCAGCTGGCTCACTTGCAGCATCCAAAAATGCAAAGCTTGACCATCAGCTCTCATACAGCAAGTTCATGTACACCAGGAACCTCTTTCTTATGGCAATAGACAATGTGAAGTGGGGTGCTGATGCCATCAACTCATTCAACTAGTTTTTCCACAACTTGGACAATCATCCCATGCAAGAAGAAGGAGAACAGGGAGAGAATGCATTACTGCATTACACATCAAGAGTGCATGCAGATTGGCATGACAAGCCCAGGCTCCACAAAGCTTACAACATTGCCACCATCAATAAAGAGCTCCTGGCCAAGATGGTGCGTGAGTTGGACTCAAGAGAAGTCTGAGCCAACCTAGAACAGGTATGTCTCCTTTGTGCAAAGATGGTACAAGACTGACTGTCTACCTCGCATTTCCACCTGTTACCACAAACCTCACATGGTCAATCCCATTGCTGCTGCTGCTGCCATTATTTGACATCACACACTGCCAACCCTGCTACTGCTGTACCTGCTACCAACTATGCTGCCATTACACCTGCTGCTGCTCCCCCCCCTTTTGCCTTGCCTTGCACACAATAGGGCAGTTTTTCTTCTTTGCTCCTCCAGTTGAGTCAAATGTGCACCAACCACTTCCGGCCCATGGAGCATGGGCGACACTTCATACAAGACACAAGGAGTTTGCAACCCTCCCAGTTCACCTTGCCCTACTCTGCAGGCTCTGCAAGGGGCCCATGCTCATTGCACTGTAGGTCCCAGTCCAAGAAAAAGTCACTACAGCACAGCCAAAGCTACAACAACAAGTAATGCCATCCCTTTTGCAACAACAAGGCCATCTCCACTTGTTCCAAGTGCCTCAAATCATACGAAGTACACCCAGACTGCCCCTCCCCTGCAACATGTCATCCCTGTGGGACAATTCAGTGCCCACCTACTGCACACATGACCAGCAAAGATGTTTGCTCAACAAGATGGGGCAAGTCCTCTGCTGGAATTTCCAATAGCCCCATGACTACTCTGGTCAAGAGCACAACCATGAGTGTTCAGATTGCAGTGACACCAACCATGGAGCTCAGTGCTGCCCCCTTTGATAGAGCATTGCCAAGTCATCAGCAAAGTAGAGCTCTGACACTATACAAAGCAGACAGCTGGCAAGACTTGTTAATAAAGTTAAATATAGCCCATAAGCACCCCACTCTACTCAAGCAACTAATCCATGATTTCCATGTACATGCTCCCACCATAACCTGGACTTTCACTCCACCCAACAACCCCTCATTTAGCCTACATCATGGTGCCTCCACCAATATAATTCAAAAGGAATTCATGAAACAGTGGTATATAGGACTCTTCACTTGAGATGCACTTGAGTCTCTCATAGGACCATTCCAATCCTCTCTGCTAAGCATAATATCCAAGCCTGGGAAGCCTGGGAAATTCTGCCTCATTCAGAACTTATCATACCCAAATTCACCCCTACTGGGCAAGCTGCTATCAATCAATGCCCAAGTAGACCTGGCCCTTTTCTCCTGTGAGTGGGGTACCTTTCACATAGTCTGTGCTATGATCCATGATCTCCCACAAGGCAGCCAAGGAGCAACTAGGGATGTAGCTGAGGTGTACCACACAATCCCCCTACACTCTTCCCAGTGGCCAGCACTTGTCATGTGAATTGCAAATGAGCCTGCACTCTATGCAGTAGATACCTGGGTATGTTTCAGTTACAGGCCTTCAGTGGGAACATATGGCATAGTACATGATGCTGGTCTAGACATTTTCCAAGCTGCAGGTATAGAACCCATAATTGCCTGGGTATATGACCATCTCTTTTTTCATCTACCATACAACACTGTTGCTAATTACAATGAGATTCACAGCATGAAAGCCCACACCATCAGCAAACAGGGTGGGAGACTCAAGGATGGTGGTTGCTGGTGGTTCAAAGAAGAGATGCTAGCCAATGGCTTGCACAAGGAATTCACTGAAGATTGCACACACATCATCCAAGACCTAACTTCAGAAAACTTAAATGACAGCACCCCTTTGTACATGTATGATTTCAGCCACATTGATCAGATTTCTGACCATTTAGGAATACCCTGAGAATTATCCAAAGACACCCCATTCTCCCCCACACTAATGTTCATTGGTTTCATGTGGGACCTTGAGAACAGGACAGTTGGACTAACAACAGCAAAGAGAACTAAGTACATCAGTGCAATACATGACTGGCTGACCACAACCACACACAACCT
>JBBPQO010000376.1:0-11388 GCA_038092535.1 Xerocomus subilludens | reverse complement strand
TGGGACTTTCCACGACAACTTCGGTTTTATTCTCATTTGTCAACCTTCCTCTTTTTACCTCGCTAGTCTGTGACTAAGCTTTGTTCTACAACCTTCCTCGCTTTTCCATCGTGTTCCTTCTTCTTCCTCAGTATTCTTTTCCTTGGTCCGTGCGCGTTCTTGTCTCCTATAAATAGTCTATCATCTCATGTATGTACACTATTCTCGATCTACGCAATACAAGCGTAATCTAGTCTCATTCTCTAGTCCTCCAAGTAAAACTTGGATAAGTCCTCAGTCGAGTTCTATCTCGAATCCTCGCCTTCGTCCTCTGTCGAGCTCTATCTCGAACCCTCGTCTTCGTCCTCAGTCGAGTCTTATTTCGAATCCTTATCCTTGTCCTCGACCTTTCCCTTTTGAACGTCAAGTCTTAGGACGTCGGTCTCTTCGTGAGCATCGCCCTAGGTCGGGATTAGTAAGATAGGAATCATCGTACGCTTCGCATAACAGCATACACCACCTGATCTCTTATTGTTGATTTCTGCACCCCTTGCTAAAGCCCTTCTCCCATGGCTGTGCATGACAGCCAGAACCCTCAAACCCCTTCTTCCATTCAGCCTTGTGTGGGAACTTGCCATTTGTGAGGATATCCAGGGCAAAGCATTCTACACTCTTCACATGTCCTCTATGTGAGGGTTTGACTCTCCAGATGACACAATCCCTCCCTCAACTTGATTGTAGCCAAGCAGGTGGTAACATTACATTTCACACATCAGTAATCTGCTCACAGCCTTATCCACATTTGGCACTTGACCTGCCAAGAAAAAGTGCCACAAGTGAACAAACTAGAGAAAGGGACTGCAAAGGCACAATCAAGACATTTTTACTCCAGCACATCCAAGAAAAGTAGTCTAAGTACAATACTTTCTGTCATTATATTAGCAAATCCCTTTTGGCCAAAACATTCCCATTGGTCACTATAGCATTTTATAATATTACAGCAGTTACATACAGTGAGCAACAAAACTGTTCCAATAACTAATCCTGACACAGTGTGTGAAGCACACTGCAAGCATATGTGTGAATTTTGCTTAGTATTGGTGTGACCATACAGAGTATACATTCCTGACTACAAACTGATCCTTGGGTCATGTGATTTGGTCCAGTTGTTGTGGTAATATAACCATTTTAAATTACTCATGTCATTGGCTCAAAGTAAAATCCAACCTATCCCTCCTATAATGCTTGGAAAGAAGAGGGTGTTTCTGCTTCACTATAGCCTTCATACCAGCTTTCTTCAAGTGATGACAGATGGTCTGGGGAGAGATGGAGTGGTTCTTGACATCCTGAAGAGTCTTGGTAATCTGGACAGCATCTTTAGCCTTTCCAGTACCAAGAAGTTGAATGGCATGTCACATATCAGTTGGGGAAATGATGGATGGATGACCACCAGTGGCTTTGGGACAGTGTTCAGTGTGAATGCAACTGATGGTGGAGTTACTGAATCCAGTAGAAGCAGAGATCTGATGAGTTGTTTGACCCAATTCCAAGAAAGCAATAACTTGGTTGATTTGATCAGTGGAAAGGAATTTCATGGTGAAAGAAGTGGTAAAATGTGATGGTGTTTGGCTGTGTTTACATCATGTTGAACTGTTTATACATCACATGACTCAATGCTGACATAATATCCCATTGCACCATATGAATTCCACATTTCAATATAATAGCAACAAAACTGTTCCAATGACATGAATGATTTAAAATGGTTATATTACTACAACCACTAGACCAAATCACATGACCCAAGGGTCAGTTTTTAGCCAGGAATGTATACTTTGTTTGGTTACACCAATACTAAGCAAAGTTCCCACATATGCTTGCAGTGCACTTTGTGCACTATGTCAGGGTTAGTTATTGGAATAGTTTTGTTGCTCACTGTATTTTGCTAAAGTCATTAGGGAATTGACACCATGGTTAACCTTAGTTATGCTGTTTTCACTTTTTCCAGCTTGATAAGTATTTAAAGAAATCTCATAAGTTGCCAAGTGTCTTTTAAGTGTAGGCAAGTGTACTTAAATATTTTATAGCACTTTTCAAAACATTGTGGAAAATGTAACAGAAAAAACCATGCCCAGGCCATTGCCAGGTGGGACCCTGAAAGTACCAAAGCCTGGAAGTGTGACTTGAGTGTGAGTGTGACTATACTCTTTGCCATGGCCATGTCACCATTGCCAGCTCCTACAAAGACAGTTTACAATTTTACTATCAATCTCTATGTCTACAAGGTCATCAAGCCTAAAAAGGCTGCCTTGAAGGGCAAAACAGCAACACCCAAGGAAGAAAAGATGATGAAAATCAAAGAGTTGAAATTTTCTCTTGATGACAGCAACTACATTGACTTTCTGCAGTGTCTTTTTGGGAAACATGGACAAGATCAATACCAGGTCTCAGAGAAGAAACAATTTATGTTCAAGTATATACCACATGCAGGTGCCATTGTGTTATCCAATGCACCATGTTTCCATTATTGTTTAAAATGCATGGACATCAGGTTGACAATGCTTTTTTCACCTTATTATGGATCCCTTCATACAGGAACATTGTTGACATTCTGACTAAGGTGGTTTCTCATCCTCAATTAAAAAAACTTCACTTTTTACTCAGACTAGAGTCTTACTGAAGGGAGTGTGTTGCATATTATTGTTATTCATTTCTCACTTCTATTCTCAGCCTCAACTCTTGGTCATTACAATAGTCACATGGACTTTGTCCATGTTTGTTTTGTTATGTAATCCATAATGTTGTCTTCAGGCATCACCTATTCTCTATCCTCAGTGTTCTTTTACTATCTGTGATGTCTGCTGAGGTACACCCACACATACATTCAGTTCACTGTCATGTAGTTTACAGATACAGCCTAGCTTCACTTCAGCTAAGTAATATGAGTGTTCTCTCACTTTCTGTGACACTCACCAAGCCTCACTTCAGCTAGGTTGATCAGTAAGCAATCATTCCACAATGCCATTAGGTAGGATGCTGCCATTGGTGGAGGCCACAAGATTATTGACAAATGCACCACAAATAGTCAAATACCAAGGAATGGTCATTTAAAGAACCACCAGAATAGACAGAGGGCTTATCACAGAAGAAGCAAGTAGCATTTTCCCTAAAAAATCTCTACTTGACACAACACTTGGATTTATGATTCAGACTTGGTAATCATGAATGTCGGGCTGGTTACGATGCCAGTATCGGTGCTGCAAGAAGAAAAAGAAAAGGACAAGTGCATCAGTGATGGCTCGTTCCTGGGACCGACCCGAAGAGCCTTACTCAATTTCGGCAAGCATAATAGAGTAATCAGAGCTAGGGAATTCTGGATCCATCACCAGACTCACAGTGGATTTATTGAACTTTAAGATACTCACCTTGTGGTAAGCCAACCAGGGATAGTTACAGAAGCTGTCCCACCATTGATCGGCACATTCTGAAGGAGAATTTGAAACCCAGTGCCGTAAATGGGGGCGTTGAGGATCACGGCAACCTCGGAGGGGTCACTTGAGTCAAAGTCGAATCCAAGGAGCATTTCTCCACCAGCTAGCACAGAGTCGTAACCTAGATTGACTTCCAACCCCAAGGCGAAGGAAGCACACAGAGCGAAAACACTACGTAGATAGACCGGTCAGAGAAAAGGAGTAAATCAACGGCGGATCTACCTGAGCTGGACAAGCATGCTGAAGGTAGAGTGAATGAGGGGATGTAAATGTTCAGGAGAGTAACGAGGGACCTGGGGCGGAGAATTTGCCTCGAACAATAATAATTCTGTATTACAGCTGGTTAGCAAGGGGAATCAAAAATCGAAAAAGGGAATCCAAGAATGTAACGCGAGTTGTCGTGTTTAGAGACGACTAGCGAAATATTTACTGTAACACCCCTTGAAGCAAGGCCGTCGTCCTCGTAGCCAATTGACGGGACATTATATAATTTGCATGATGCGCATTCCGCCCGTCCGCCCGCCCGAACTTGACTCCAGGTTTCTTGCCTTATTTGTCAGATTATGTAACGTGAATTATCAATGTGGCAGGTCCAACCTTTCACATCCAAAATGCCCCCCGACAACGTTCCATCCCCCAATTTCATCCGGTATCCATACCCGGATACCGCGCGTATTTTGAGCTATCTAGAGACGCTGTCGGGCGTGAAAGAGGAAACCAAGGAGTAAGTACGTCTAATGTCTTTCGGGTCGGACGGGACGCAGTGATGACGTGCCACTGCTAGATGTATCGTCAATTTGCTCAAGTACCGAGCGGTGCGTACGCGTGCGAGGTTTCCGAGGGGCCCGAGCGCTGGTGTGCTGGTGCCTTTGTTTGTGGGTCGCGCGGGGGATTTGTACGTGCTTTTGAGCAGGTGTGTCCGACTTCGAGTTTGTGGTTGAATCTTTGCATGACTTGTATCCGGACCTAGACGGTCTGATGCACTCAAATCATTTGCGGGTGATACGGCGTTGCCGGGGGGAAAGGTTGATGTGAGGGATGTGACGGTGGAGGATACTGCTGTGAGTTCGTGGTTTCCTTCTAGATTTTGGTGTGGTTGATGCGCCTCGTGAAAAAGAGACGCGAGGCTTTCGAAGAAGTGCGTTCTACTGCTTGTTGTCGATCCCCGTGAGGAGCCTGACCAACGACAGATCGGGTTACCCGAGGATAAGGAACGGGTTCCGTTGTTGTGCATTATGGAGCCACATTTGGCGAAAGGCGAGATACTGGTCACACCGTGTGTTATTCTCCTTCGCTCTTAGGGCCATCCTCGGACGCTCATCGCTCCCTCAGGGTAGTCGTCCTCATACTCGACCACAGTTTGCAGGTGCGTGCGTGTACACCGTTTCCGTGTTCCCTTTTGAGAACTTTGGACCACCACTAGCCTAACCTCAACTCTTCCGAGGTCACATCGATATTTGCTCAGCCGTTGATTGCGTTCCTTTCGTCGACGCCGCACCTCTCGAACGGTCGTACACGCACGACAGACCCGAATAATTCTTATCACACGTTCACGGACATTCCCTGGAGGGATGGCCAGGCGGTTCGTTTGCATAAATTTCTCACCGGGCGTGAAAGCGAAGGTGTCAAACCCGTATTCGGACTCACAGCGTCAGTTTCCCGCTCTTTTCTCATTCATACACAGGCGTAGACTCGTGATCATATGTATCGCACATACTACAGGTCCATTCTCATCAAGACGGCGACCATCGGATATGGGCGGGTGCCCGATTTCGAGGTTCAGCCTCCAGATGCGCCAACATCTGCGATGCAGATCGCGTATGCGCTTCTCACTCCTACGAATCCACTTCGTATCGCGTGCGAGCGGGAGGGCGTTGATGCTAACAAGGCGGCTGCTCGGTTGTTGCGTCCCCCTATAGCTGCTAACGCTGTACGGATGATTAAGTGGGGCAAGATTGGGATGGAATGGAAGAAGCTTATGGAGGGTACTGGAATCGCGAGGGGTGAGAAAGTGGGCTCTGGCGAGGGCACAAGACGTTCTGTCGGTGAACCTGTGCATATGCGTATCGAGGAGATCAAGAAGAATACAATTCCCGATCTAGCAACACTTGGGGCATTCCTCGAAGGGACGCAGGATATGGTGAATGAGCGGATGAGGGAAGTCAAGGGGGACGAAAAGAAGCTTGCCAAGGCGAGGAAGGCATATCCAAAGATTGTAAAGCGAGTGAAGAAACAAGTCGAGAGGGTTCGCGATGAAAAGCGCGAGTTTGGTTCAAAGACCCTGTTTGCCTCGATTTCGGAAGTGGATTTGAAGGGTGGTATCAGTCCTGAAACGGAGGAAATCGAGAGAGGGAAGGGTGATGTAAATGATGGCAAGGGGAGAGGTCTGGGCGCACGGAGAGGTTCGAAAGAGATGAACAAGTGCAATGGTAAGGGCGGGGATTGGGTCCACCAGGCCATTCTTAGAAAACGTGATGCCAAACTATGATCTAATGCAAATCACTGCAGAAACGAGATTATAAACCGATCAGAGAAGTATGAAGATAGTCTCTGTACACCGACTGTACACGCGCGGGAACTTTTCCGTCTAGTTCCTCCCCATCGAGAAAGGTTCAGTGATCAATGTATACACTGACTGGCAGTTGCCTTGGTAACACGATCCAATCAGTCTTCCTTAGAACTTATCTCCACATCGTTTAGAATCTGATTAATTAAGAGATATATTATGGAGGGTCCGAATCTTGTCACGATAGTCAACAAATTCAGATAGCGGTATACTCAGGATATGTGCTGCATCATGTTCATCCGCTCGTCCGGTCCGGCCGAAAAACATACCACGCGGCCCATCGCTCTCCCCTCCTCCTCCCCCCCGCTCCCTGGCATAAGATGTATAACCATCAGCGGCGTCCAAATGGCGCTGTTAACCCCTCGAATAATCAGTCTCATGGTAATAATGATCAAGAAGCAAATCAAACCTTCCTTGTTCCCGGTCAGTTTAATCAAAACCAGCCTGGCCAAAATCAACCACTGCTCCCTCCACCTGATGGAATGGCAAACCTGCACCGTGATGATGTTTTCTTTGTTGGTCCTGGGGGTCATACAAGAGGAGGTACCGGAAACATGAGTACTACTGTCCACAGACATAGTAAAAATTTGCTTACTTGCTGCTAGCTCATGGCGAAAATGCAGGATTTCTTGCACATGCTTGATGATCCCTATGATGGCATGAACATGGTGGACAGTCCAGAGCTTGACAGGGGCCATCGAGGGTATATCGGGCCGTATTTTAGCAATGGAGGCCACAGCGGAAACCTACCACGTGCAGCAACTCCATATCAAGGACATACTTCTCACTCCCAGACTCCATTCTCCTTTGGTGACCAGTCTTCTCAGGGTCCTTCAATGGGTCCATGTGGTGCAACTCCTATGGATGACTATTTACTCTGCCCCCAAGGTTGAATAAACACTTCCCAAGGTCATCATACCATGGGTTACCTAGCTGATGGTGGCAACAGCAACTTGCCTTTTACTAGCACTACCAGCCACCACCACAACTCAGTGCTCTTGCAGCTTGCTGCATATGTGAAACATCTCATAGATAAGACTATCAAACAGGATGAAGCCATCAAACACCTATGGACATCAAATGAAAAACTCACTGCTTGAGTTGGAGTCCATGACAAGATCCTCCAGGAGCTTCAAGCCAAAGCTCAACCTGGCAAGAAAAAAGAGAAGGATGAATCAAATGAACATGTCTGTTGCAAGGTAAGTGAGCATGACATCATCAAGATGCACACCTAGCTACCTGGAATATTAGGTGCTTGTCCACATGAAGTTTGCTGAGCTGTGCAGAGTTGACTGGTCAGGAAAGAAGAATGAACATTCCCAAGGATTGATAGAAATCCAGCCATTGGATGACAAAGCCCCATTTGTTGAGGTAGATGGCAAAAAGATATGGCACCCTATTTGGGAGGGTCATGTCAACCAGACACCAAACACTCTCTTCATCCAAGCAGCTGCAAAAAGTGTCTATGACAATGAGGAGGTGAGTATGACACAACAAAAAGTGTTCTCCTTACTAAATTGAATGTATAGCAAGTTCACAAAAATTCCAACCCAAAAGGTGAGATGGATGACAAAAGCTTCACCTTACAGGTTATAATGCAGCTTTGCAAGAACTATTTCCAAACTATTCACAAAAGTATTCAGGAAGGAAGCAATGCAGAAAAACTTCAAGGAGCCCTTACAAGAAAAATTGTGGCTTGCCATTGTGCTTGCAGATCAAACATATGCAGGAACTCTTTCCACAGACCAAACTAACTTCCTTGTTATCAGGCTATGAAAACATGTTGAGCTGTTGCTGAGAAACTTGATAAAGATGAAATCATAGGTGATGGAAGCTTAGCTATGCTTGACATGGACTTTGCCAGCAAATAGCTTACCTGTCTGTAGGGCACAGACTTGAGTGACGATACTCAAGCAAGACACCAAGCTGCAGAAACTGGAAAAAATTCTTGGAGGATTGTTGGCCATGAATGGCACTCAGTAGATGTCAGTAACTCCATCTTGATCTCAGTACACACAAATTCACTTACAACCAATATGAAGTATGTTGCTTTCTTGCAGTTTTTGTCATTTCATGCCAAGAAAGATCGAAGACAATGGTCTGGATGAAGAGGATGGCAGTGCCATTGAGCCACCAAGAAAATGTTTGAGGACAACTACAATAACAAAGACCAAGTTGGTCAAATGTCACTTTGATGTTGCACCATTCAAAATGAATGCTGACACACCAGCCTCCCAAAAAAGATGATGCCTTTTCAATCAATGGTTATTCCAAGCTTCCATTCACATCCAAAAATAAAGATGTTAGATGGCAGCACTTGGTTGGATGTTTTCGATGGCTGTACTAAACACACTGATTTCTTTCCAGAGGACATCACTTACTTGAAGGAGCTTTGTGTGCACCATGAAAAGGACAAAGGGCAAGTTGAAGGGGTTGCTGGCCAAGAGACTGAAGTGGTGTAGGAATAATCTAGGCAAGAGTAGACAGTGTAAGAAAGATTAGAATGAAACATGTGCTTGGCAGGGAGAGACAGAGAACAGAATTGGGGTGCATGTCAGTGTGTCACTAAAACAAATCAAACCATGTTGTGATTGTTACAATTTTACTTCCTTTCCATCATATCATTCTCTTTCTCTATTATTCTCTGCATCACTCTTAGAGAGAGGGACAACTTATTCTACTGAGGGATTCATTCTTGTCTGCAGTCATAACTCTGTTTCTTTTCTTCATCTTTGATTGGACTTATCTCTCCTCTGCTGTCTTTCTTATGTCAGCTAGTGTTCCTTGACTTTCCACTGCATTCTTTGTTCTTCCATTTAGTTCTATTTCTCTTGGTCTGTGCATGTTTGCTCTTGGTATAAATACTGTCGCACATCCCTTGTATTCCTTATTCTTGATCTGCACAATACAAGCATAACTTAAGTCTCAATCCCTTGAGTTTCTTTGAACTATCCTCAGTCGAGTCTTCTGCTCGAACCTTCATCCTCCTTGTTGTCTCTTAAACACCAACTCTTCGAATGTTGGTCTCTTTGTGAGTATTGCCCAAGAACATTGTTAAGTAAGCAGACATTGGTATATGCTTCACATAACAAAAGATCAAGAATATCTTTGGTCCCACCTCTTTAGGTGTAGGACCTACCCCCCATCATCACCACAAGTTTCTGCAGAGCATTCAGTATTTCCGAATCCAAGTCTGAGAGCAGCAACATTGAAGTCAACTCATCCCCTCACTCTATCACCAGCACCCCCTTGAATCCCCATCCCAATAACCCAGTGATTCCAGCCACACCAGTACCCTCCAGTAACCCCAGACCCTCTGCTTGACCACTCACACCCCCTAGCAACCCCACCCTTGGTTTTACCTCCAGTCATCCCAGTACCTAGCATTCCACCACTTGCCACCCCTGCCACCCAGCACCACAAATCAACATGTCTTCTAAGACTGAACTCAAGGCAGCCCTCTCCGCTAACTTCTCAGGAAAATCCTCTAATGCTTCTCGATGAATCAAAGCCATGAGAGCCTACTTTGCCCTGAATTCCTTAGTATACTCTTCTGATGAAGGGAAAGTCACTGCCACCCTGACAAGATAAGCAAAGGACATGGAGCTTCTTTTGCTGAGATGTGGTATAATAAACTTGCTGATATCACCATCACCTCTTCCGAGAAAACTTTTGATAAATTCACTGCCAACTTTGAGTCCACCTTCTACCCCTTTGACATCAAAGCCACCACCCACCTAGATCTTTCTAAGCTTGTTCAGAAGTCCACCAAAACCCTGATGGAACCTTTGACGATGGTTTCCAACAATACATCACCAACTTTCAAAACCTCACCAGCAAAGCTGGAATTTGTTTAGTTTCTTTCACCTTGCATTTCACGTCATCATCTATGCTGCACATGCTACTCGACAGCAAGCTCATTCAGCCATGCACTGCCACGTTAAGCATCTATTTTTCCCTGAAGAATAAGAGCATCTCGTCTGCTTAGTGTGTCCTGTCCTTTCTGACGGTAATATATCACAAGCCGCACTTCGGCGAAGTATCTGAAGGACCCAAGGATCTGAAGGTTTTCCATAGGATTCCCACAGCTGTTTATAAATTCCTACACCTTGGAAACATCAGAGCTTTTGGATGAAGAACTAGTAACTAGGGCATACAAGGGATCCAAAGATCTTTCCAGAAATACCCATGCCAACCCGAAGTTCCCATGCTCTAGGAACTTTGGAAATCATGTAATATACAACAGAAAGTAAATTTGTCTCGCTCACTTAAACTTTTCGATTTTCTTCTGATGTTACGACATCTGTTATTACATACAATGGTATTCTCTCAGATTCATCAGGGCATGGCCTAATGCAAGTATACCTTTGCCCATAGCATATTTACCTTCACTTTGCTTACAGGCACCTGAGTCCTTTTCATCCTCTTAGGCAGTGGCTGAGGTGAGTTCATTCTTACTTAGTTTTATTCCTGTCTAATGTACTATAGTACTGGGCAATCCCTATTGTTGTCTAGTTTCTATCACTTCCTTGCATCCTTGTTTTTTCCAGATTGAATCCATGTCTGCTCAGGCCCCTATCATCGTTGATTCTGACATAGAGATCATCTTGGAACCAGAGATCGACTCTGAGTTTGTGGTCTTGCATGTTTTTCATCCTGAGTGTGTCTCACTACATTGCTAGACCTGGCTCAGGTCCTGAGGACTTCCCCCAGGAGCATGTCCCAGACACAGATCCCCTGCTGAAGCATGACCAGACCACCGAGGCTCCTTTTAACATTGCTGACATTCCTGTCACTTGCATTCTGATAATGCTTACCACCAGCATGACATCGATGAGGCCATTATGAGGTTCACTTGACCAGATCAAGACCCTGACTTTGATGTGGAATTCAGGCATGTTGGTCATCAGCAGGTCCCCCTCTCCACCTTGAAGCACCTCTTCAAGGACAAGAATGCTCGCAATGTCATGTACTTGCTCAAGACTCATTGGTCGGTGTTGTTCAACCCACACTTCCTTCTTTCCATCGACGACGAGAACGTTGTTCCATTCATAGAAGGCCATTTCATTGACTTCTTGCTTTATCTGAATTCTAGGATGGGCATCGACATGGTACTCCCTTTCCCACAAGTCTATCAAGATCACACCTGGCACATCCTCCTCACCTTCTCAAGGATGTTCAGGCTCTGGCCTGACACCCACACCAAGCTTCCATTCTCCACAACCGGAAGGATGATGTACTGTTAAAAGTCGATCCTTATCTCCTTGACGAAACTCTGGAACTCCGGAGTCAGTGTCCAAACAGAAGGGACATTGGCTTCACCTTATGTGGTGCACCCTTGTCGAAGGCAAG
>JBBPQO010000375.1:0-11394 GCA_038092535.1 Xerocomus subilludens | reverse complement strand
CCAGCGGTTCTAAATGCCCAGTATCACCATCATGCCCACACTCTCCAGTGGGTTATATATCCAAAAATTCGAGGGCATTTTGAGCTGCCACTTGAGAATTCATTACTTTTGTCCTTGCCATATGTGTGGTCTGCCTTGGCAGGTACACACACAACATTCACACCTGTTGTGCCACATGCACATGGGACAACAAACACAAAACATATGCATAACACAAGAAACCAGGCAGTTTATTTATCAGGGAAAATCACAAACAACTCTGTGGCTCCTGGCAGCAACCAGATGGCTGCACCTTACAATACCAGCCTGCACACCAATAGTCAGGTTATGGATCCACCTCCTATGGAGCCCACCACTGCTCTCATGCACAGGACCTGCTGCCCAACAACCCCATGCAAAGCTGATGCTTGGAAACAAGCACTGGCCCTAGCTGATGCCCCCTTCCATGTCCCTCATTGTCTTTGAAATGGTTTTGTTGTCAAATTTCCTGCAATTTCATACATCCAATCCACTCAGAATAAAAATTCCATTCTCTTATACCATAATGGATTTCAAAAAATGATAGACAAAGAGATTTCCAAATGCAGATACATAGGTCCCTTTTCCTCCATGCATCTTATATTCTTAATCAGACCTCCAGGGAAATATTGGCTAATACAAAACTTCTCTTACCCAATATTCCTGTCCCTTCAACACCCTAATCCATCCCTTAATTCCCTTGTCAATTCTGATGACTTTCCTACATCATGGGGTAAATTTTCCATTGTTTATCTTCTTATATCATGTCTTCCCATAGGATTGGAAGCAGACACAATGGATGTAGCAGAGGCTTACCACATGATCCCTCTCCACAAATCCCAATGGCAAGCAGCTGTAGTCCATGCCAAAAATGACACCTTTTTTGTTGACACATGCCTTGTGTCTTGATCAACCCCATCTGCTGGAATGTATGGCACAATAGCAGATGCAGGTGCTGAGATTTTCCACTCCCATGGCTTCAGCCCCCTTGACAAATGGGTTGATGACCATATATTTCTACAAGTAAGAAAGGAGTATGTAGTTGACTACAACAACCTGTATGCTCATTTGCACAAGCAAATCACACACACCAGAACCTGAAATGGTTAGGCAGCCACATCTGGTTCCAGGGCCTTGAAATAGGCACAGGTATTTATGAAGAATTCAATGAGAATTGCAGTTTCCATTTAAGGGTCTGTCAAGCATGTTCCCTCATTCCCCCCACAACATGCTTTTCACATATGGCCTTCAAGACATTGATGATATATCAATGACCTTAGGTATCCTGTGGAAAATAAGCAAGGACCAGCCCTTCACATTATTGACCATCTACATTGGATTTCTATGGGACCTGGGCAAGAGAACAGTGTTGCTAGCCCCCTCAAAAATCACCAAATACCTGGAGGCAATCCAAGAATAAAACACTCGACATGGCCATACCTTGGAGGATGTCACCCACCTCTATGGCAAACTCCTACATGCAACTGCAGCAATTCCTTGTGGTCATGTGTATCTCACAGGCCTTGAATGCATGCTTAGCATGTGTTCAGCATGCCCCTTCATGCTACACCATTCCATCAAAACCATTGCTGACAACCTCCTCTGGTGGACCACACATCTATCAAATGGTGACATCATCCAATGATCCATTTCCCCCCCACCCCTGTTTGTCAACCATCTAGCTTTTTCAGAGGCTAGTTCTGGTGTGGGGATTGGAGTCATCATTGGTGAGAGAGAGCATGGAATTTCACAACAAGATGGCAGACAATCTGAGGCTCCACATGAGACATTGGATGGGCAGAAGCAGTTAGCATCAAACTGCTGGTCTGCTCTCTTGAGCACATTGTCACTCAAAGCCATATTATTGTCTTCAGTAACAACACCAGTGTTGTTGAAGGATGGTGGGGCAACCAACATCACAACACTGAAGTCAACCATGTCTTTCAATGGATCCATTCCTTTCTCCTTAAAGGGGATCACATCATTGATGTCTGAACCAAGTATTTCCCCAGTGCACACAACCCAGCCAACAATCCCTCCCATGGCATATTTCCCACATGGAGCAAGCTCCTCCCCCACATCCACATTCCTACCCCACTCCTCCCTTTCATTATTGACATCAATGATTTTGCTGAACACCAGCACAAACAAACACTCAACCCATGATTCCCATCAGCACTGTGACAGGAATGAATTTGCACAGCATGCCACTTGACACAAGTCCAATTCCAGCATGATGAAGGTCTTATCCTCAAAACCCTCTCACAAACATTTGCCTGAGCCAAGATTTGACTCACTTCTATCTGTCACTCAAACAACTTATGTGATAGTGCTGTTGCACAGCATTCCTGCTCCTTACCCTTATCACCCTTCTCTGCAACTGAAGCATTCTCCCAGATGACCTCATTGCCTTGTATATGACCACCTCCATCTCTGAATCCCAGCTTCTCCCTCCATGTGTTCATTTCCTGGCCTTACCTCACATATATTGCCTGGCTCTATCATCTCCATTCCCTAGCTTGACAGCATCATGAGAATCATATCATCCTCTTGGTCTGAATACACCAAGGAAACATACAGATGGGGCTTATTAGTGTACTATACCTACTGTGACTTAAACACCATACCTGGACTCAATCACTGTCCAACCTCCCCATCCTTAATTCTATCTTTTGTTGCTAGCTGCACAAGAACATATTCTGAATTTGCCCTCACCAACTTCATTGCCAGTATCTGTGCTTGGCACCTATTGCATGGTCACTCATGGAGAATTAACTCCAATGAAAGATGTTCAGTACTTGAAGGAGCCTCTCACCTAGCCCCAAAATCATCCAAACATAGCAAATGCCCTCCCCTTGACTGTTCCATTCTCTCCATATACATGGACCATCTAGACCTCAATTCCCTTTGTGATGCTGCCATAATTTGCATGTCTCCTTACTACCTTTTACTCAGTATCTAGGTTAGGTGAATTTGCTGTAGATTAACAGAATGGACAAACAGTGTCTGTTGCACATGGCTCCACCCTTTTGTCCATTGCACCCCCTCTGCAGTCATGATGATGCCTGCTCAGTGTCCCATCCGCCCTTGTAGCTTATCTACCCACCACAGAGAGTGCCTCAGGCCAGAAAGCTCCCCCAGCAGGCTTTTGCCCATTCCCTTAGTTACCATAGTTCATCTCTCCATCCATTCACTCTGTCAAAACAACATTTAGTTCTTAATATTCATGGATTGATGGATGGAGGCAGAATTGGCAAGTTTGGGATGGCTGTGGGCAGTGACTTCTCTGATGGTAGCACAAGAAAGTTCACAATGATGCTCCTAAGAGGACATCTGGGAATTGGCTTTTCCAAACATCTGAATGTCCAAGCAGTCCAAATCTCACAAATGTGACCATAAATTGTTTGAGCAGAGATTGAACTCTGCTGAGGCAGCTGAATGGCAGACTGTCACACCCCACATTTCCTAGTTGGTATCTGAGTCCCATCAGCACCTAATTGGCCTGCAACCACTGTATTCTCACTGACAACTTGTAACCAAGTACACTTGCCTGGGCAATCCTTTGCCATATTTGCCAGGCAAATCCTCTTGGCCATGCAAGCTTTAGATGGCCTCCATCAAACCTTTATCATGGTATTTTCATCCCCATCTTCTATGTGCCATGTTGATTGATCAGTCCAATGCCATAGCATTCTCTTTTGTCCCAGGTGGCATGCTCCTCTGACTGCAGGTGCCATCCCCAACATATAAAAAGGGGATGTGACTGTGACAACCACTCATCTCATTCCCTTCTCTTCACTCTTTCTGTCTTGCATTCCACCCAACCTTCAATGTATGTCTTTTTCCTTTTTCCTTTCAATCCAAGGTATAGGATCATTATTATTTCCTTCCAATTTACCTGCTGACTTGTTCACCTTTACAGCTTTGGCACTTACACTCCTTGTACTCCTTGCCTTGATGGCCCTACTGTCATCCTTGTTGTAAATCATACACTTTCTTGTCCTCTTTCCAACTACACTCATCCTCGAAGACGAGTGCTCACCTGTATATTATATGTTTGAGCGTTTAGAACTTGCTTTCTCATTTTTCTCCTTTACAACGCTGATTATTTCAGACTTCTGCTATGCATGACTCAGCGCATGCACACGCATTCACACATGCCCCCCTTGTTTCTTATTGACAAACATGCTGACTGTGCACAACTGTGCATGCTGCCGCCATGTCGTCTCTTTTCCTTTTGTGTGTACTTGAGGGCCGCTTTTGACTGCGCACTGTGCAGGTCTGTGTGAAGCCCTTTCATGTATATAAACAGTAACTACGCAACTGGATTCTCCAGTCTTATCCACTTGTTCACAGTATTCAGCATTTACGCTTGAGCCTGAATTAAGGTCTGGCTATCGTCCTACTCTATACTCTCAGCATATTTGGCCTTTGCCTGAGTGCTGCCTTTTCTCTGATGCATTCAGTCTTCAACTTGAGAATTCTCACTATTCTCTTCATCACTCATCTACTACTCATCGTTCGCCTTTAAGAGCGTCTTGCCCTTGAGGGTTAGCTTCAGAGTTTGACTCTTGCAACAATCCTCAGCCTTATGTCTTTCATTCCTCCACATCCACTCTCCCACTGATGTGGTACAAATGAATGTGGTGCAGTTGTACTCCTGTGGTTTGTATTGGCTGCAAATCTCCACAATGCTGGTTGTCCATATTACACTGTAGGTTTATGTTTTCTGTACTGCTGTTTTCACTAACCCCATATTCCTAGTGCAATCAATGCAACACTTGTTATTGCTGGGCTGACAGATTAGGCAATTCATCCTGCAATTCACCAGCAACATTACCTACTCTTGTTCAAGGCAGGATGATACCATATAGCTGATGTTAGGATCTGACAATCTCCACTTTTCCAGGTAGTTGCCCACCTATACCAGCACCTCTGCCTCTGCCCCCTTCTGGTAAGCATGGCCCCATAGGTGAAAAATGCAGCTATGAAAAATACACAATGACAAGAGTGGGGCACAGGTGCCAGCAACACATGTGTCACAAACATTGTCATGCCACCAGAGGTTGCACTGCCAATGGCCATACTATAACTGCCACCTGTCCATTACACACACCACCTTCTGAAATGCTGATCGCTTTGACGTCCTCTATTCCTGCCTTTTTGATTGTAAACACTGATTCTGCCATTGATTTGTCCTCTGGATCTTCCTCATCAGTTGCAACATCTTGTCCCTCCATTATAAGCTCATCATCCTCTATGCTATCATCCTCATTGTTGAAATTGATCCTGCTCTGCACCTGCCATCACTCATGCCATTATCAATTGATGAGTCCTCCTTGGCTCCTGGCCTGGAGACCCATTCATTCACACATTTGTTTGTTTCTGCACCCTGATTGCAAATGGCAGATGCATCCATCAATCCTTGTCATACCTCACAACTCCAGCCAATATTTGCAGAACATGTTGCTGGTGTTCATAAGAGGGCTGAGAAGACATGCCAGTGTGACCAAGAATCTATCCTTGATAAAAAGAGAATGCATGAGCATATGCTTGCTTTCAGTCTTTCCAAGGTATGGCCTTCTATGTGTAAGTCTGCCATGCTTGCTGACCTTGATGTAGAACAATGAGGAGCCTGTCACCATAGACATTCAAACTGGTTTCATTTACCCCTATCTCAAGCTTACTTGGCTGTACTTCTCGATCTTGAGCTCACCCTACTGGAGGATGACACCACACCATTGCCTGTCATCCACTTTTCTGAATCCAAACTTGATACCTGGGTGAAGATAAGGATGGATAGCATTATTGAGCTCACCAAACCATCACAAAAGCTTTTTTTCAAGGCAGTCAATGTCACCTCATACCCCCAGTCTAATCAGCACTTCCATTCCAACACCTCTCATGAGCCAAACCTCCATGTATCACTTTCACAGGAGCATAGCTATATCAAGAGTGCTCAGGTGATCAAGCACTCATGGATGGTCAACAAGTTTGATATCCTGCTGGAGCTTTCATTTGAAGATGAATTGTGCAATTCCCACTTGATTGCCTCCCCCCAGAAGTGTTATAACATAAAGCCCAAGCCAACTGCATGGTCCACCCCTGTCCTCTCACTTGATTTTCAATCTAGACAAGCCCATCTTTCAGAGAGTGGTTTGTTTAGTTAATGCCCTTGGTGATATATTACTTACTAGTTTCAGATGACATTATTTCTATTCATGATGATGATAGCATCACCAATATGGAACATCAGGCACCTTAGGCATCAACTGTGGTGCACCTTGTTCTTGGTGTTAAAGCCAAATTTCCTTCTAGCTTTTACACCATTGATGTTCATAGGGCATTCATGTTCAAACCAATGAACCAGCTAATGGTTGAAGCACAATTCCAGCATCTTTTTCAACTCCCTTGGAAGTTGTCCACCTTTTATGACCATAGAGCATGGTGGTTCAATGCATCATGTAATGCAAGAGATCATGCCATTGCTGCAGGCTATTCTGATGCAGGACATTATAGTGTATTTTTGGATGCACACCCTGCCAAGGATGCTGACCTTAAAGCAGCCAAGAGAAAGCTGTGGGCATCACTAGATAGCAACTACTTGACTACTTGTTTCCTCGCTTTGAAATACAGTTGTTTTTGTCCATTGTCTGTTGGTGTGTTCTGAGTCCATCATCCACCGTCTTCTGGTTCCCACTCTTCACCATCCTCCACTGTCATCCAGCATCCCCCACCACCCTACACTGTCATCTAGCATCCACTGTCATTGTCTGCCATCTTCTGGTCCCTGCACTCCATAATCCTTTGCTGTTGTCCAGCATTCCCCACCACACTACACCATCATCTGGCATCTGGCATCATTGTCCGCCATCTTCTGGTCCCCACACTCTGTCATTATCTGCCATCATCATCCGGCTGAAACCAGCTTCACATGTGCATGTGGTGATTATAGAGGTAATGTAGGAGAAGAGAGATGACAGACCCTTTTGGTCATTGATGCCCATGCTTGTGATGTCAATGATGTTGGTGAGAGAATTGAGAAAAGTGAAGATGGGCCTGTAGCCTGTCTCCTGTGCTAGAGCAGCAATGAGTCTGGAATCAGAGGTGGCCTTGCTGAGCTCTGCACAATTGATGACCAGGACTTTGTTGTGGATCATCAGATGCCCAAAGGAGATCAGAAGCAACCACTGACCAGCTGTAGTCTTGCAATATGGAGGATATCATCTGTGACTTGCTGCTACCCTGGGGACATGAATGAATGTGATGGTCACTGCAAAATGTGTAACTATGACCATGTTGTGTTTTGACAAGAAAAAGAAAGTACTGGAAGGGTTAGTCAGGTAGCTCCTCAATGCATTTTCTACTTGTCTGCATTCCTTCCATCCATCTAGATCTGCCACTGGGATATCTTCAGGTCATGTTTGCAGGCTCTATGCAATACATTTTGCAAGGCTGCTCCCACAAGAGCTAGTCTTTGAAGATGAAGGTGGGCACCTAAGTGGACTTTCTGTTGAGGTGAACGTCAGTGACAACTTCAGAGAAGCATAATTCATGCTCACCAATTTCCCAACATTAAGATAATGTCTTTGCAATAAGATGCTATGGGTAGAGTGCTTCAGTGGATCATGGAGTAAAACTCACATGTCTTGAGCTTTGCTCAGTTTCCATTGAGTTCCTTGGACTTGAACCTTCATTTTACTGCAGGATTGTCTTGCTCATGGTGCACATTGCTTGCCAAGCTTGCAAGGGGAGTGATGGTTGTGGTGTTGAGTGGAGGTATTAACAAATGGCTGACTATGTGCTTAGTAATCAAACTACCATATGTATGTAATGATGCAGTAACCACTCTTGCCCTCAACCCCTTTCCACCTTGCCAAGCTTCTCCGCAAGCTAGTTTCCTCCTCCTTCCTGATATTCTCCAACCAAAGGCACCTCCAGTGACCAGCCATCTACCCTTGTCATTGCCATCACCTCCTCCATCAGTTTTTTTCTGCAAGCTGAACTACAATACACCCACCAGTGCTTGGATTGGCTCAACCACTCATTTGGTGTCACTAGATGACCTGTGATGGTGATTTTGGTTGATGGTACACATTTCTAAGTGTCTTTCTTGTCTTTTCTTTTTAATCACTGACACAACAAAGTGCAACATGGGTGAAGATGATTGTGGCTGCTTCCATTGGGCCTATGATGAACTTGTCAATTCCCCTCAACCATCCTCTCCAATGGCATGTATGCTCAGCCATTCTAAGCACCAATGTACCCCTTCAGTTGAGATCTTATCATCACCACACCCTCACTCTGCACACTGCCATCAGTTCTCAGGCCCTCAAAAATCAGTCAAGAGGTGGAAATCATGTACCCCTTCAGTCATTGAGATCTTGTCATCACTGCCCACTAGTTCTGCACACCACTACCCATCCATGTCTCCAAAATTACTCACGAGACAGAAATCACATGATATACACCATCACACTCCCTTGCTTGATCAACCAACAACTATATGTCACCACCACAAACCCACTGCCACCAGCAATCTTGTTCCACCTCCTCTAGTGATTGGTGGATAGATGAAGCCACTCTGTATTGCCTGCTCCCACAACCCCCCAGCTATCCGACATAGCTTCCATGTGTGGCCATTTGATTTCTTTGCAGATGAGATTGACATTGGGTTCAAGAAATGCTACCTGGAGTTGAATAAGCAGCAGCCTGTGGAGCAAATATTTCAGGACCACTTTCATGTCAAGTTTATCAAATAAACATTCTATGATTACCATTGCCATTGGATGAGTGTTAGCAAGTCTGTGTAACAATGTTATATTGGGTATGGGCATATAGAACATGGACACTGGAGTGCCTTTCTTCACCAGGAGATCAAAGGCAAGAGGCAGATGGGTCATTTATTATTACCATCTGATATGTAGTACCTAGCTATGTTCAATCAGGATTTGATTTGTTGCATGCTTATTATAGCTTGACAGTGCATGGTGGCATATTTGATTGACAGACATAAAGTAGTAGTAGTAGTACCTATGCTGGCCAATTACCAGGATGAGCTCCCTGGGCATCCAGCTTGACCCTGGTAACACAATTCCAGCACAAGATCATTTGATCTAAAAAAATCATATTTATCAACCAATATCTTCCTGCATATCACATGATATCCTCCAATCCATACATTGGTCTGCTCAGCAATCAATGAGTTGAAGAACCAACCCAGGCCATCCTCACTGATCAGCTCTGCAAAAGTGGCAGGATTGCAGTTTTCCTGGAAAAAAGTGTACATCTGTTTGTGCTTTGACTTGAAATGAAAGATGTCCACACTAAGCCCAATGGTGGCAAAGTATGGATCTGACCTGACATGTTGAACAAGGGAGCAATTGTTGTCAAAAAAAAGGTGGTCAGGTTTGATTGCCTCCATTTGAAATGTGCACTTGATGAATTCCTGGCAATGGTATATGTGATCAGTAAGGTATTAGAGGAGAGGGACTCATGGCTACACTAGCCACACCTTCAGTGCCAAACATGGTGTCATGTCCAAGTATCATATCACAAGGTGCAACCACATGTTGTTCATTGTGGGTTTGTGCATGCATGAATTTGGCATGTAACTTTCTGTCAGTGGCAGAATGCACAGTGGATGAATACATGTCAGCTTCAGCTTCAGTAACACCACCAGTTTGATCAACTTCAAAAACATCCTCCTCATTGACTACAGTGAGCTGTGGCAGTGCTCTAGAGTTTGCAGAGTGGCTGGATGAATGGACATCACAGGCATGTTGAAGGCAATCATGGAGCTGGAAGCACAACTGGCCTTTGTCCTGGTGATGCAACTCAACTTGCTCATGTACTGGATCAGTGCATGTAAGTCAGCCAAACACCACCTACTGGTTGCAACCAACAACTGCACAAACACTTTCATGGTCAGCATGAATTGGACAGAAGTGGTCTCAGTTGTTTTTCAATGGGACTTTGCAGTTATATAGCCCACAGCAAGGATGGCTGATACAAACACTGTCAGTGATGATGACCAAACATTTGTGATCAACTACAGATACCTATTAGTGATAGCCTATTACATAAATACACCATCCCCACCTTTGCCATCACAGCCATGGAACCAGCACATACATTTGTCACAGAAATGAGTTAGCTCTGGTTGGCCCTCAATACACATGCACTCAATGCATGTCTGAAGAAGTTCAGTGAAGCAAACCTTCTAATCCCCAGTATGCTTGACAATAAGATACTCATGGCACTCCATTGCATCTTCAAGTAAACAATAGAGTAGGAATGCCAACCAGACATGTTGGGATGGTATGGTAAATGCAAAGGACCAAGTGGGTGGGGATTTGTTCACCTTGGCCAAAGATGAATTATAAAAGCTGGCACAGGCTGTTGCAGAAGTCCTTCAATGAGTCAAGTTAGTTAGCTAATGCCAATTAATGACAACATGCCTACCAGTTGTCCATCAAGCTCATTCACTTTTTGGCTCAACAAATTGATGCTTACTGATTTGGATTATATTGGGAATTCCACCATAGTATGTGTGCTTGCCCTTGAACACTTTGTAGTTATGATGATAATTTATCTTGCACACTATCATGGTAGTGGTGATCACAATCAAGATGGCATTGATTGGGGTAAAGACACACCTTCACACAAGAGGTGAACCAAGTAAATTGGTAATGGTCCATTGGACAAGGTATACAGCACACACTCCTGTTGCTGAGCATGCATCATGTGCATGCCCTTGAGGATACTGGGCACTGTTGGTTAGGCAGATGGAGTGTTTGTGCTGCTGTGAAATTTTAAGTAATGCTCAGCAGTTAGCAGAAGTGATGATAGCTCATCAAATCCATGCGGTATGCCATGGTTATGAATGATCAAGAGAGGATGTGAGAGGTGAGAGGTGACTTCAGTTCCATGCCACACTAGATCCTTGAACATTGACCAGCAATCAACAATTGTGCCAATGGAAAGGCCACATGCACTTGAAAGGAAGATTGGTATGGATCTTGGAAGGACATCAGGAGCTGAAGTGATCAAATGGTCAGAGGGTTGAACAAGCAGAATATCATTTTTGATGGCAGTAGCACTTGCAAGAAAAAGCAGAAGGCAGTCCAAAGAGATGGATTGTAGGGAATGATTGACAGCAACCAGCATGAAAAGGGTGGCTAGGTCTATATTGCACACAATATTGAGATTATCATGCTGTAGAAAATAATGGGTGGCAGGTGTTGTAATAGTGACATGCGGCTTCATCAACAGGGTTGGGGTGGAGCCTAAAGGTAGTGTGGGTTATCTAAGGGGACATTAGGACATTTAGACAGTTCAGATAGTTCAGACATCTGGAAAGTTCATTTCCATGAC
>JBBPQO010000374.1:0-11394 GCA_038092535.1 Xerocomus subilludens | reverse complement strand
AGTAACCCTGATCCTAAATCACTAGTTCCTGTGGACAAACTGAGTGCTGTTGAGGATTGGACAAACTATTCCTTGTGCAGGCCGCTCCTAGGTGCTGTTATAACACCCCCAGTAGTGGAAATTGCTGCTCCACAGCCAGGTTGGAATCCTTTGTCTTTATTGTGTATGTGCTTGACTTCTTTTTAGTCATTGGATCTGCCACAGGGATTCAGAAAAAGGAAGGTGGTCTGCCTATTACACCCATCACAACTAAGACCAAGCCAACATGCTTGGTGTGTAGGCAAAGGCATGCCAAGAGTGTATGCCACCACAGCAAAACCAAACTGTACAGTGAATGAAAGGACAAAGAAGATGTCTGCTACTTCTTAAGAACCCCTCACTGGCACAAGGTTGCCTGCCATTGGAGGTGGTCCAATCACAGTGAAACTGAGCAATGTTTGTGAGTTGAAAAGACAATCTTCATGACCCAATATATTCAGTGAATGTGTTCTAGGAAAAAACATGCAAAAAGTCTACACTGCTGGTTTCAATGAACTGGGAAGAATCACCACCTGTTTCTAAGGAGAGCACCCCAATCCTACCTGCCATTTCTCCTGTGGCTGGCAAGCAGGGTCTTGTACCACTGCCTAGACTTCCACTCCCAGCTTGGCAAAATGCTTGGGAAAGCAGTGCAACTTCTTACCTAGCTCATCCCCCTCTCCCTCCTCCAGGCATGCATGGTCAACACAAGTTTGTTAGAGCCTGATCAGTAAACTGACAAATTTCAATTAGGATTGTGATGCAAAATGACTAACATCTATTTTCATATTGTTATAATGTCACATGGTCAATGTCTGCTATTCATGCCAGCCCAGTATGAGTATCCTCTTGAAGATGCAAGCAGGTATGCCTTGGACTAAATCATTGAAAAATGGCAAGGTTTGCCAAAGCTATTGCATGTGACAACATCACATAAGCATTCTGGATACAATAATAGCATTTATAGATGTACCCTGCACTTTGTAATTGGTAAATGCCCATCTGGGTACAATTGATACCTGAGTTCATGATATTTTTGTCACTGTCAAGTCTGCTTTGTAATGTGAAAAAAAAGTGGGCATTGGAAATATAGGAACAACACCAGCAGATGAACCTTTGATTGCAATCTCTGATGATGCCACCTTGACATATGCACAAATTGCTTTGTGACCCTCTGCACTGTTTTGATATTCAATATCAAGCAACACACCCTCTGTGCCATTTATAATTTTGTTCTCAATTGATAGATTTTCAGTGATCATGGCATGCTGGGAACAAGTGGAAGTTGTGTGATTGACTCTCTTGACTTTTGAATGCACAAAAGAAAGTTGGATGCATTGTCATCCTTCAACTACCTTCTTTTGGACATGGCCAATTGACAGGTAAATGTGAAAATCCTGCTTTGTGTTATGCACATACTGTTTGACTTTCATCAAGTTGTACAGGTCCCATAAACACCTTTTTCCAAACAATACAGGTGCATTACAAAGCAAATGGTACTGGTCTGGACAACTGAGTTGAAATTTATCCAACATCTGATCCTTCACCACCTTGTAGTCTGATTTTGTGTCTGGAGTCACAATAGTAGCATTACCAACATGAATCCTGTTCGAGAGATTGGTA
Source organism: Xerocomus subilludens (assembly GCA_038092535.1). NCBI lineage: Eukaryota > Fungi > Basidiomycota > Agaricomycetes > Boletales > Boletaceae > Xerocomus > Xerocomus subilludens. The sequence goes on along the minus strand of JBBPQO010000374.1, from coordinate 9,753 downwards.
TATAATGAAGTGGTATACATGAGCATATTCTTTTGCAATTCCTCAACATGTGTCAACTGTTGCCATATAGCTGCTCCAATCAAACTGCTATGACCTTTCTTTGTCTGGCTTTTTTGGGCAGTGAGTTTTCCCAACAATTCAGACAAATATAATGTGGCACTGCCCACAGGTTGCAATTGACTAAGAGCTTCTGCAAAGATGACATTGACTCCTCCAAATGGTAGATTTTGTGAATTTGTGCAGCTTCTCTTGCCTAATGCTATATGCTGAGATATTCGACACAACAATTCTGCCAAGATCATGGAGATCTTGTTAATGATTAGATATTTCACCCTACCCCAAATACCTTCCAAGTCAGACTGCTGATGTTTTGAGTTTTTTGAAGGAAGGAATGTCAGTGCATGGATTGTATATCCATCAATGAGAATGGCTGTGCTTCCTATTGGGACACTCAACAAAAGGTTCTCAGGGCAACCACAGCACTTGAAAAAAGCAACTGTGGCCTGAATAACTTGACTTTTACCTGAGCCACCTATTCCTGTAATGAAAAGTAGGAGCTGTTTCATAGTTGCAAATGCAAAGTGTTCCACTGCTATGGTAAATGTGCAGGATTGCTCTTCATTGTTGTTGAACCCAAACTCTGACCAGATGTTGTCCATAATTTCAAGCATTTTGTTTTTACTGAGTCTTGATGGATGGACAGGAGTATATTCTGTCTTGTCTAACATGCATCTGATGCATACACATGGATCAACCTGGTGTCTCTTCCATACTATGATTTCTTCTTCATTTTGAGGTTGTTTTTGTTTTTTTGTCTGTGCTATAAAATGGATCTGAAATGTCAAACTACTCTCTTCATTCTTGTGTTCATGTTCTATACATCTTCCAATTATGACAGGCAAGATCTCGTCCATGTCATTGAGGGCAAGATGTCAGTTGGTGATTGCATACACCTCTTGTTCATCATCTGTAAGTTGTGTGGTAATTTTATTCACATCCACTTCTGAAGAAAGGCTTTCCTTTGTTCTCAATGCATTTGCTTGATTGTGCACATCAGAGCCATTAATCCACATCACATCTGCAGGTTGATTTCCATTAGCCATGTCTCCACTGAATCCATCTCTATCTGATGCAGCATGAATTGAATCTCTAGAATATGCTGATTGTTTCTCTTTTGTGTTTTGACATTTGACTTCAACTTGCATATTATCAATCAATTCTTGGCAATACAGACTGAAAAGGGTTCAATTGAATGCATCTTCCCATTTTCTCCATAATCTTGCAAATCACTGAAAAATCACCAAGGTTTGAACAACAAAAGCATTAAACATGGTAGTTGATCAGTTTGAAATTGAACATCATTCAGAATGACTGTGATCACTTTCAATGCATGAACCTTCAGAATGTGAGTATTAAACTGTTGATGTTCATGAGAGGAAAATGATCCTTCAGGTGTTCATCCAAGGTGGTGATTATCAAGAGTATGGTTTTCAACACAAAATGAATTATCAGTGTCATCTAAATCATCTGCCAATACATCTTTTTCTCTTTTCTCCTAACACAAATTAATAGTTAATTTCAAAATGAATTTGAGGAAACAAAGCATGTGCCTTCTGTGCTCCCTCTATGAATTCCCATAAAGGCATTGATTCAAAAGGCTCAATAATTGAACAAAGTTGGTAGTTCATCACCTTGCTAGAAACAGTGATTTCCCCAGCAGTCACCTTCTGAATTATCCTCCATGGCCATCACCAGTCATGTCCATGTCATTTACTGTATTTTGGCTATTCATCTTCTCAAAATGTTCTAAGTCCTTCATGAAGCTATGGAAATGGAAGGCTTGAAATGTGTGACTGGCATAAACATCTCCAAGATAACTCATAACTTGTTGATGTGAAATTTCATGATGACCCACAGCAAATTGACACATTTTGTCACTAGATTCTGATCCTTGAACTTGGGTGATGATGACTCATCTTGTTTAAATTTAGCAGCATGGCTTGTCATTGCAGCATGTAGCATTTGCATAATGAAACATTTTGGTCAACATAAATTATGGTATGTTCTTCATGTCAGCATTACCTAAATTCCAGGATGTATCTTTAAGTTATCTTTCATAATATAGTCCATGTTGTAATAGACCAAAGCTTTTGCAGCTGGACCTGATCCTATGTACTTGATATCCATATAAGAAACAGAACAACATCATTGAAATTGTTGATCCATAGATGTAGATGTCAAAGTAAGATCAACACTGTCTTTCTATCTAACTGCATCAAATCACTGGTCTCACAGCTGATCTGCATATGGCAATTCCCATCAGTCCAAGCTTCTCCATTTTTAAGATGTTTATAACAGGTGTCATTGTGAATGTGCCAATTGCATTTGACTGCCAAAAGTCAGACAAAACTGTGAAACTTGAAGAGAAAGCTTTCCACATCTAATTCTAAAACATAGGGTGGATGTTCCAACTGACAATTCATGTATGCATCTTCCATCTCCTGTGAGCAAGCGAGGGAAGCTCTGTCTTTGACATGCAACAGCATTCCAGGTAGTTTGCATTTGAGAATGTCTTTTAACCACATGAAAACATTGTTGCAAAATTCAGGATGGGTGGCCATTCTATCCCTGAGTTCCTGCATATGTGAATTACCATTCAGCCATAGTAGCATATGACAATGCAAAATCCCTCAGCCTTGAGCCTTGATGGTGGCATAGTACACTTTACAAGAACCAAATAATCTGCTACCATTGCCAAATCAAATAACAATGTCAATAAAAGCTTGCATTTTAGCATGGAATATGCAAGCCACAGCAGATGGATTCTTAGCAACAAACACTGCCCAGTTGAAAGGACTCATCAGGTGCCATGTGTGCTCATTTATACTGCCCAAAGTCCCAAGTAACACTGAGCTAAGGTCACATGGATTCAGTGTGATGAAAAGTGCTGGAGTCAAAAAATGTTGAATTAAAGATTGAATTTCATTCTGCCTGCATAATTTGTATCTGGGCTACCATGTAGGTTGGTTGTTGCTAGTCAGAGGTGATTGAGAACACCAACTACTCTTTTTTCAATTTCAAATTCAGGGTGTGCATAAGGTTCTTTCTCCCATTTTGTCACCAATGAATTGAAATGTGGTTGAAGGTTAATCAACTCCCAGACAACAGTTTGGGGATGTGCAGCTCATATTGAAAACAGCAAGTGTTGTGCCACAGTTTGCTTTTGCATCATGTTCCAACAAACAAAAGCAAATGTAGGGTCTTGGAGGAAGGGTGAATAGAATTGGTGGGTAACTTGAGCTGAAAATGAAATACACCAATCCCCCAAGGGTCTAAATGGGGGAATAAAAAACTCAATAACCCTGGGTCATCATCATGAACAAAACTGTTTCCTGCTTGTGAATGAAGGAACTGATTTTTATCCAATGCATATGCTAGTGCCTTCGATTTAATAGCTTTCCAACTGTGAGGAGGATAATCACCTGATGTGTATTTGACATTGTCTATTAGCAAATCTTTTTGAAGGTGAATCCAGTCATCATCACAAGAAGGCATGCCATCTTCAGAAGTGGAATCAATCTGGATGCACTATAAGACACCAAACTCCAAATCACTTTCTGTGTGCTTGAAAACGGCTGCCATATTGTCTGAACTATAATGCATACCATACAGCTGATACCACTCATTATGTGTGGTCAGAAATTCAATCATTATCTTGACCTATGATTTGTACACCAAAACTGGCCCAAACTGCTTGAGTGTTTCCACAGTAGGCTGCTTACCACCACCCAAAAAAGGATGCAAATTGTGTTGTGAATGTCTGCTATACAAGGAGGTAAAACAAAGCAAAGGAGTCCTGGATCTTAAGGGAAAATAGTGACATTTCCATGATTGAACTGCTATGTACTCTCTTTGGGAGCATACCCACCATGTTCTCCATTACAAATGAAATGATGTGTGATGGTGGATAACCAACATCATGAGATAAGTACAAGGTTGAAGAAAGAGGCTGTTCCAAATGCCTCTGCAACATAAGATGGTAATTGATCTAGGACATAATGGAGGAAGTTTATCAAAGCAAATTTGGGTTGGTGCAGGAGCTTGGAGTATAACAATTTTCAACAAGAAGTGCACACACAAAGTGAAATGAAGGACATTTGCAAGTGCATGCCAAAAGGACAAAGTATTACATTTTTATATTCCACCCTATCATACATTCTTGGCAAAAGGTTGACCTGTATACAATTTTTCCTCAAAACATCTAGCATTCCAATGGTGGACATGACATCAATGAGATCTAATGAAGGGAAGGCCCAACCACACACAGCACTGGCTATTTCCAAAAAGTGTGAAGGAGCAAGTGGGTTTGCCATTCCTGTATTTTTTTTTAACTCAAAGGTGTTGATTTCTGGGAAATTTGAAGGGGCCATCAGGAAAATAGAGTAACACTTATCCATGCTTATTCATACTTATCATGCTTATGTGCACATAACCAAGATTTCATACAAGTCAAACTTTTGTCTAAGCATGTATAAGGGTGATAATATGGAGTGAGTAAGACAAGCAAATTTGAATTGGAAAAAGCATAGTAAGATCACTAAGGACTCAGAAAAAAGTAACTGATGGCTATCCTAGCAGGGGATTAAGCCTAGTTTGCAAGTTCAAATGCATGGTGGTCAACATACTTGTTGACTTAGAAAGTATAGAATGAATCATAGTAATTATGAGGATTGACATGAGATCAGATGGGGGTGGGATCATACACAAGAATCAAATGTGTGTGTGGCATGATAAATAGAATTGATGTGGATGACCACACAATTGGAAGAATGGTTTGGGAGATTGCTGGGCTGAACCATCCACATACCTGTCTTTTCATCAGTGGCATCACTAATTTTGCTAAACCACCATATCACAGCACATGGGAAGTATTTCCCATTCTGGTTCATAAATGAGAAGAATGACAACATGTGCACAATGTTGAAGGCATGCATTTCAGATGGATTGGGATTGGTGGTGATGAAAACACAGTCATGGAAACACCTTTCCTTCCTTCACAGTGGCATGGATTGAATTATTTTTGTTTGCATACCACCAATACCACTGAGATTGCTTGGGGCACAGAATCTTGAACATGTTGAATTATACATGGCTATCTGTCCATCAAATTGCAGACACTCAGAAAGTGGGATCTCCAGAGTATTTTGTGGATCATCTGAATAATATTGGTCAAACAAGGAGCAGCTTGTGAGTTCACACAGATTGGGAACATTAAGTTCATCTGCAAGCGCTGGCAGTGTGCAGGGGCAGTGCCACTCTGAAAGTTCTTATTAACTGCAACAGCCTAATATGATACCAGTTATAGATGAACTTATGTGGAGATCAGGAGGGGTGGTCTTGAGGTGAGCTCTTCAGATGTGGCCAATGTGGGTAGAGTCACAGATATCAGGATCATCTAATTTAGAGAAGACAGTAGAGGTAGCTGAGGAGGCTTGTTGGCATAGTAGAACACTGGTACTGAACATGGTTTTTTGGGAGGCATTTGATTATAATAATCTCCAAATCAACAAGTTTTATTTGTTGCTATGTCTAATGGTATTTCTAATATTGTATATTATTGCATATGACTTATTGTTACGCAAAGTGTACCAAGGTTCCTATCTTACTAATCCCGACCTAGGGTGATGCTCACAAAGACACTGACGTCCTAAGTCTTGATGTTCAAAAAGGAGATACTGAGGACGAGGGCGAAGGTTCGAGATAAAACTTGACAAAGGATGAAGGATCCAAGAAGTACTTGGAGACTGAGGACGAGAGGTCGAGCTAAACTTGAAGACTAGAGTTGAGACAATATTACACTTGTATTGCGTAGATCGAGAATATAGTACAAGTACAAGATGACATACTATTTATAGGAAAGGGAAATATGCATGGACCACGGAAAGGAACAAGATAGAATATGATGGAAACTGGTGGAAAGACGAGGAAGGTTAAAGAAGAAAGCTTAGTCACAGACTAGCGAGATAAAATGAGGAAGGATGACAAATGAGGATGAAGCCAAAGTTGTCATGGAATGTACCATGCCAAGAGTGATAAGGGTGATGACAAAGGAATAAGAGGATATGTAGAAAAGGGGAGAAAATTGTAACACTTATCATCACCACAGGTCCCCAACATATCATTGGGTTTGGTGACATACAATAAATGCAATTAATAAAGTCAAGGTGTCCAATTACAATAAATGTGTCCAATATTATTGTCAGGTGAGTGTAATGTATTTCCAATATGTTCTACTTTCACAATTAGCACTGGATTTCATTTGACTTAAATACCTGCCATGGCTGAGTATCACACCATCCAGTTATATTTTACAATGGTCAATGCAACCAGCGAGATCAATGTAAGGGGCACTATTTATTCTGTCCAGGTTTCTCTGATGTTCCTTATGAATGTAGCAAGTTGTCACATCACTGTTTTGACAGCATGTGAAGGAGACTCTATTGACTCAGATAGATCACTGGCCTATGATATGTACCATCGTCCAACTTTTGACAGGTAAAAAGGAATGTAAACATCAGAGGAAGGATGATGCTTCTAACTGCTGAACAAAAATACCATATTATACATCTGAACCTCCTATGCTTTGCAAGTGTCAAAGGAGGACAACAACAACTGTGACTTATGGCCAATCAAAGTATGGTGCTGTATGTATTGTCCTCTGGCTACCAAGAGTAGCACTAGCCAGGTGGATGTCAGTCTCACAGCTGATATGGTAAGTAATACTTTGCTAGGTTGTGGTATCATTCACATTTGTATCACTGACTCTCCATAGAATCTATTAATCCTTCCCAATGAATTACTATATGAAATCACCTCTTTCTTGCCATATGACACCCTTTGGAGTCTTTCTGGGGTATTCATACTCTTGAGAGAAATTGTGGTGCCACTTTACCTCTCTACAACCTCTTTCAATCCTGATTCCTTCTGGACTGATGTGGACCACACAACATATGAAGCATTGTTGGTATGGAGGTGAACATATGCTTACAAGACCCCTCAAAATTTATACTGAAATCTACTGTATCTCAAGCATCGGATCACCACCTTCAAGTTTCACCATATATCTCCAATCATTAAGCAAGTCCAATGTATCACTCTACTTGTCTGGCAGCTCCACACAATTCAGCCCTGGGGTTTGGGCCAATCTTCTGAAGAGTGTCACATTGGCCAGGTGCCAAGAAATCAAAGTCCATGCATTTTCCATGCAGCCTTCACCTGCATCTCTTTTCCCAAGGATGTTTGCCACTTGAAGTCTCTGACCTTGAGTTTGTGGTCCATCAAACTACAATCCCCAACTTTCTTCACATACCCTATTTTGGATATAACATTATCAGCTCTACTCAGCTCCTTGCTCCAGTTGCTTTTGATTACCAGAGTTCAATTGACTCCACATTCCTGGATGACTCTCCTTGACCTTCTAAATTTCTTGGACCTTCATTACTTAGAGGTCGACAATCAATGCCCTCTTCATACCCTCACCAGATTTCTGACTCAAAATTACAGTATCAAGTCATTGAACATCTTCACTTCACATGAAAAGATTACAGGTTCTCTGAAGTTGCAATTCCAGGAGAAAGTTGGCCTTCCAAAACTGTGGCATTTTTGTGGTTCCATTGCATATGTATTGACTTTGGCTACACAGCTCAATACTCCGGAGACCATTACATCAATGATATTATCCATTATAGGATTGCATCAGGATGCTACCTATCAAAAGACATTGGGTGCATGGAAATGTTTTAAGGCATCAATGCTCTGTTCATCTATTTTGATACCCTTGAACCCATTCTGGATGCAAGGTTATCTTTTCCAGCAGTGTAGCGCCATACTTGTAAAGCAAGGTGGCTCCAATTCATTTGTTTTTCTTCAGACACAATCGTTGAGGGTGGGGATGTCCTTGTGATTTTTGTCTTCATGCAAGAAACTTGAACTGATATCTATGTAGAGTACATGGCTCCCCACTTTCCTGAATCTATTCTGTTTGATGTTGAATATGATGCACAGCACCATGAGCAGAGAAAAAATCAGGGATGCTTTCTTGCATTCCGCTGCTGTTCAGGGGCAATTATTTGAATCATCAATCCTGAATTGAGACCTAGTGCTTACTTGCCAGATATACCATGTACCACCACCCAGCTACATGTTAAAACTGAACTTTGTGGTTAGTACTTACTTGCTAGATATATCTTGTACCACCACCCAGCTACCCATCTATTGAACAAACTGCTTATTGTATTTATGGACATCACTGTTACCTGACAATCTTAAGGTGATTACATCCCTTTCCTTAACATAATGTTTTGATCTAATGATCTAACAGGTTATCACCAGGCCTCAATGTTTCCACTATGTTGTCATTTCTTTTTGTCCAAGGAAGGGCAATGGCTGTTATGACTCATTGGTAGTATTAAGGTATATAGCAATGCAGTCTCTTACTGTTGTTATATGATGTCAGGACAATGAGGTGTATTGTTGTGTCCGGAATTCCATGGCAATATATTTTTTCTTGTTGTGCATTCAAAAGCTTGTAAAAATCTAAATGTCAAACACAATGATGGTTCTCTTCTCATTTTGCAGTAATCCTGTCCCAGAAGCATATCCACTGAATCCTTTCATGCCATCACCCCTGACCCCAACTTCTGATGATCAACCATTGGAAGGTGGAATTGGTCTATCATGGAACTTCATCCATGGATGTGGACAATGTGGAAGAACAGCTAGGGGTGAATCTCTGGTATAAGTCTTCTAATGCTAATCATACTGGTATTTCACTTATTCTGCCTTTTAGGCAATAAGGACATCAAAAACTACATGGAGTCCAAGCCTAATCCAAGCTTAGTCTGCACCTTAGGCAACTTAGACATCGGAAAACCAGAATCCACACCTGGCACTCTAATCACCCTAGATAACAAATCCATATCCCCTGAGGCCCTACCTGGGCTTGAGTCTCACCTGAATGTGATCTCTGGCATAGTGGTACCTCAACAGAAATGATCATCTATAATTCCTGGGGCTATACTATCTGTAATTCAGAGCAACTGAGCAATCTGAAAACAGTTTGTGCCCCCTTTCTCTTAAAGCTGCAATTGTTCACTCACGCATTGACCACAATTTGGGTTGAAGGTGAGGCTCAGAGAGGTTGATTACTCAAGCACATTGCAAGAAAATCTGCACTATTTGAAAGGGCAATTTCAAAGGACCTCTATACAGCTAGAGGTGTGACATTGTCTTATTGTTACTAATCAAGGCTGACTTCCTGTAGAATGCAAGATTAGAAAAGGAGCAACTCTATCAATCTGCTCAAAGTAAATATAAGGCACTATATGAAGGACATAGTGGAATATTGCAGTTACTTGAAGCCAAGTTGGAGAATCAGAATGCAAAGTTTCAAGAGGAATCTACCTCAATGAAAACTGCTCTTACCGGTTGAGATTCAATAATTGCACAGCAATGGTCAATGATTGAGAGCCTCAAGAATGATATCAAACAAGAACAATAGGCCATGTGATTGACAAGTCAAGATTCAGTGATTGCACAACAAAAGTTAGCAATTGAGAGCCTCAGGAATGATGTTGAGCAAGCACAGCAACAAGCCATGTGACATGCAGAACTTCAAGTGCAGGGAATATTTGAGAAGATGAAGAATCACACTCTCATAAATCCAAGGTTGACAAAGAGTCAGAGGTGGCTGCT
>JBBPQO010000373.1:0-11395 GCA_038092535.1 Xerocomus subilludens | reverse complement strand
TGATAACAAATTTTATGGACCATTCTCAAGCATCCATACCCCCTGTGGCCTCATTTTTGACATTAATCCTGACTCAGAACTGGCCTCCCATGGTCACATGCCAGATGACTTAGATGTTGAAGGCCCAAATCCACCCATTCAACATGCCCATATGCACTCACTGTGTGAATGACTTGGCTCTAATGCTCCAGAAAAGGTAGTGGCCATGCTTGACTATGTGAACAGGCTTGGCCTCAACCTCCCCCTTTTCCTTGATCTGCTTAGCTGGGGCTGCACTGATTGTGATTTTTGAAATCTGCTATGCATGAACAGCTCTAATGGTCAGAAAAGAGCTTCCATCCATCATTTCTAGGTGGCATCAGCCTTCCTGCTCCTATCAGAGCAATCATTGCTAAGCCCAAGGTGGTCAAATGGCACTTGAATGGTTTGCATTCACATGCATCAGTTCAATGATCAAGAAGGAACTGGATGCAATCCACAATGTACTAGCATGTCCCAAAGAAGATCTCTCCACTGAGGATCTCACTAGCTTGTTCATTGAGGACCTTATTCTGAAGCTCAGTACTCCAGGCTTTGGTGGCACCCCAAAATTCTGGTCACTGTTGCTTTGTCTGACACAGACCAATCAACAGAAGGAGAGAAACACAGAGAAGAACCCAGATCTCACATGTTATGTCTATTTTATTTGATGGTCTCTAACTAACAGATCCATTGATAGATAATATTGTCTATAATCTGTCAAGTCATGTTCTCTTGCTCACACCACCACAATTGATTTGCAAAGATGTTGACAACATTCCTTCACTCTCAAGGGACTCCTGCAAAGAGCATCGATCTTCTTTGTTCCTTTGGCTTAACCATGAGCCATCAATGGTCTATTCAGGCACTCAAGACTATTTCAGCCCATGAAATGAAAACTGTTCAAGATTGGGTTCATCACCTTCCTTTTGTCTTGACTCATGACAATATCAACATTCCCTTTTGTGTTTTTTCACAGCACCTTGATAACCAAAGTCACTTTGACTCTGGTACAGCCTCTACAGTTTTCTTTCAGCCAAATGCACCTCCTGAACCCCCTCTGTGCAATTGCTCATTACAAGAGTGTCAAATTGCTGGTCACAGGACTCCCCTCTCTGCCCTAGAAATCTACAATCTTGCTCATTTGGCAGCTTCTTCTCAGTATACACATGATGTGTTCCATGTCCTTCATTTCTTGATCAACAGTCCTGATTTTGATTTCCCTTCCTATCAAGAAAAGGATTTTGTGGTGTTTGCTCCATATACAGCTGTCAGACCTCTTCCCACTGGGCCATCATATGTCACATGCCAATTCATGCTGGGTACAGAGCATTTGGCAGAGGCAAGCTATGAAGGAAACCTCAATGTCATTAATGCCATTCTGCATCAGCTTAAGCTTAAATCAGAATATGAGGTGAAGAAGACTAGACTGGAGTGGGTGATTGTGTGGGTGGGTGATCAGCTGACAAGTGCTTGTTTGCATGTCTCTTTGGACTCCATGCTCAAGATAGAAATGCATTTGAGAACTTTGACTGGTTGGTTCCTACATTTGGATGGTCCCATCTGTTGATGGCTTTTGCAAACTCCCTTTACAAGCAGTATCTGGGAACCACAGCAGGCCATGAACTTATGCATGCTTTTACTCTTCTTGAGTGGAAGGGGTTGCTAATGTCCAAATTCAAGGCCCCTTTCATCAAAGTCTTTATGATGCCATCTATCAAGTCATTGAGGCACAATTTTGAGCATGTTGGAAGGTTATAGGGCTGATGGACAATCTAGAAGAGCTACAGAAGAAATTACCAAGTGAACTTCATGCTCTTGCAGCCAAGATCATTAATATGCTGGCTTCTAGTCATGCCATGAACATCATCAATGCCCAGCCTGAAGACAAACAGGATCAAGCTCTTCTGAATGCTATCCTTTGGAACCATAATGCACTTCATTACTATGACCTTTATTGTTAGGGGTTGATGCTTAATCAGGCATCGGAGCTCTGTGCTCCACTTATTGTAGATACATATTGTGTATGCTACAGTGCATGTGATATCTTTTATCACATGCACTACATAGTTCTATACTATATGTAGCAGACCTGTGTAGGAGGTCTGCATTCTTACTTTAACCTCTATGACTTACCATGAATACACACTGTTTGTGTTTACTTGAGTGAGCTTGAGAAAAAGTGGGAAGCCCACATAACAACATCTTATAGTTTTTTGAACATCAGAAAGTGTTCACAATGAGTCATATGATGGCTAGATGCAGCCAGCCAAAGGCTACAGTGGCTGAGGTTTGGAGGGAGTAAACCTCTGACTGACAGCTAGGGATCAGCAGGGGTATGGGTAACCTGTGCAGGTTATGGGTAAGGGTACCATGTGTGTAAGGGTGGGGGTTTGGATCTTGGTAACCTATCCCCTTACGTACCCTTATCCATACCTGAGCCTATACCTGTGGTATTTGACTAACCTAGAATTCAATTATTACAAGGCCCAAACCTTACATAACAAAATCCCTGGTAAGTGCTTGGTCATGTCTTACAATACATTACTGCTGTGCTGATTTCTCCCCACAGCTACTTCAGTTGATGTTGAGTGCCTTTTCAGCCATGGTCAGCTGCTTTTGTTCCATGTGCAAAACCAACTCTCTGCATAAAATACATGTGCACTACTTTGTCTTGGGCTATGGAGCCAACTTGACCTTGTCAAAACACAGGATATAGTGAAGGTTGTAACCTTACCAGTGGTTAGTGATGAGGACCAGGAGATGGTTGGGACTCCATGGATACATCCACATAGTTGTTATTCATGCAAATGTTTGTTGTAGATACCATAGAGTTGATCTGATGGAAATTGCAAGCTATGAATTGTCTGATGGCCATCCTAGGATGGCCACATGCACAACGGACATACATTCACAGCCACAGCCAGGCCTCTCAGTGTGCAAGGAATGCCATATTCTTCAAAATCATAGTTCATGCTAATTACTACTTAACTTGCACTTGTTGCACAGCCACAGTAGGACTGGTTGCAACCAATGTAAGTCGAGTCCAGTTGCAGGTCTTTTTCCAGTCAGCAACTGGACCTGCAAACACTAGTACATGTATAGTCAGTCTTGGATACTCTTTATTAATGCCAGCAAGTGCTGTAACAAGACCAAAACCGACAAAGATAAAAAAAATTGGTCTTTGTCAGTCTGGCCCTGTTTGGTTAAAGTTTGGTTAACTCTTGGTCCTTGGCTGGTCTTGAGACTGGACCTTAAAACACTAGATGGACCTGTGGGTAAACCCTTCAAGGGTATATCTATGGGTCAGTTTTCTTGTACCCATAACCAAACCTGTACCCTCACAGTGGATGTGGGTATTAGTGTGGGTATGGGTAGGGGTCATTGTTTACCCTACTGATCCCTACTGACAGCCAACACCATCAAGAATGAAAAGAACCCAAAAAGGCTCAAGTGGATGATGAGCAGTCCAAGAAAGCAGTTAGGATAATGAAGATGGATGCATGATGGAGTGCAGCCAAAGGACAAAAAGCCTCTCAATTTGGAACAGAAATGTCCATGCCTGGAGACCTTTTTGTCTCTGAGACATTAAGTAGTGAAATCACTACAGGAGGGCTGAGAGATGAAAAGAAAAAAGACCTGCTGAGTCCATTAACTTTTCAATATACTGAACATGACCTCTCACATCACAACACCAAAAGGGTCAGTTCACTGAGGACAGTGAGTCCTCTTGCATAGGTATATACAGAAGGAGTTATTCCTTCATTAAGGGAGCAACTTGAGGAGGAAGCTCCATTAGACCCAAGACTGGCTCTCAAGTCAGTCACTGACTTTCCAGACAGTGTCCAGTACCAATGGGCACAATATGGACAAGGTCCAGGAGGATTCAATAATCATGGAATAAACCCAGGGCAGTGAAATGCTGCATTTAAGGAAAGATTCAAGCAGTCTTTGTTGTGGCTGCAGAAGATCAAGCAATGAGTAAATTGGCAATGTCAACACAGTCAACTTCTCCAGCAACTAATCCTGAAGTAAAGATCAAAGGACTTTATAGCCCTTCTATGCCAAGAAGCACATCTCCAGCTGGAATGGAGAGAGTACTGGAAGGTACAAGAGAAACAAGCAGGGGCCTAGCCCCAAGTATGCCAAATTGTCTGGCATATTTGTGTTACGCGAAGCATACAATGATTCCAATCTTACTAATCCCGTCTTAAGGCGATGCTCACGAGGAGACTGACGTCCTAAGACTTGATGTTCAAAGAGGAAAGGTAAAAGACGAAGGACGAAGGACTAAGGGTTCGAGTCGATGCTCGACAAGAGACAAAGGGCTGAGGATTCGAGATGACACTCGACAAGAGATGAAACCAGATTACGCTTGTATTGTGTAGATCGAGAATGAAGTACATACATGAGACGACACACTATTTATAGGAAGACATAGGGTGCACAGACCAAGGGGAAGGAACAAGGTAGAATGCAAGGGAAACGGATAGAAGGACAAGGAAGATCGAAGAACTATGCTTAGTCACAGGCTAGCGAGATAGAATGAAGAAGGATGGCAAACAAGGATGAAACTGAAGTTGTTGTAGAAAGTCCCACGCCAGGAGCGGTAAGGACATTGGAAAAGAAAAAAGAGAATATGATGAAAAGGGGAGAAAGTTGTAACAAGTTGTCTGGACAAAGCTCAGACATTATCCAACATCTATATGGCAGAAATAGGGCAGCTGCTATGCTGCATCAGATAGCACAGAACCATGTGTTGGGAGAGGATAACACCAATCATGGAAATAACTACAGTGGATGGGCATCCATCAGGAATAACAGAGGCAGTCAGGATGAAATACAATCTGGCAGGGGAAATAATCTCCACCAGGAGCAGAATCAGAGGCAAAACCCTGAAAGAGGACACCTGAACATAGGTAGAGGTTTCCAACCTCCATGAGGACCCCCAGCAGGGGGACCTCCAGGAGAAAATCCTCTGAATGATGACCCAGACAACAACAACAATGATGATGATGGAGAAAGTGAAGGAGAGGCACAGCCTGCTAAGCACAGTGCAAGGAGGAATTACCTCTGAGGATTTACTCCTAGAAACACCAAGTATATGGATCTTATGGTTTAAAGATATTTGCAGAGAATCTATGAACAAGTCGGATTACTGACAGGTCCAGTAGGTCCAGAAGTAAAGGCTATGAATCTGCCAAAACTGTCTAAGTATGGATGACAGGATGACCTCAAAAAATTTGATGACTGGCTTAGCCAGTTATTGAAATACTTTCATACCTCTAAGGTAACAGATCCAGATAGGGATGCAGATTACATCCTGTACACAGGACTGTACTTGGAAGACCTGGCTTCACAATGGTATGACCAAGAGGTTGATGCACCAGACTGCCTGGTATAGTATTGGGCATTTGAGGACCTAATTTGCAGATTTTTTAAACAATTTGCACATGAAGTATCAGCACAGAATGCAGTGGATCAATTCCATCAAACAAAGTATAATTCCAAGAAAGGCACATTAGCATTTTATAATGATCTAAAGAGGAGGGTGCACCACATGGTGCAACCTCTGGATGACCATTCATTCAGGAGGAGATTCCTCCATGGATTACCACATATGATAATTTGAAGCATCTTTGAGGCATGTGGAATCTTTGCAGAGCATTCCACTATAAAGTAACTACTTGAAGAAGTATGTAGGATGGAGACAGCCCAGAAGGCAATCTTCCTGCACCTGTGTACCAGTCAATTTAGTTTCGGAGGGAAAACCTCCTAGAATAAGAGCCACTTGAATGCTTACCCTAGCAATAACAGGAAGGATGATACCTTCAAAGATACACCACAAAACAACAGATATAAGTATTTTAGAAAAGGAAATATGATCTACCATCATAAGCAGGATACTTCTGCAAGAAGTGATCAGAGAGGTGGTAGTGACCACTGAAAGAAGGAGAAACCTCAATTTTCCAAAGAGAGACAAGGCAGGAAACCAGCCATGTCAATACAGAGTATAACCTGCTATGGATGTGGAAAACCAGGACATTTTGTGATGAATTGTCCTGATCTTAACAAAAATGACAGCTCAATTGGTAACCATCCATATCTACATGCAGTAGAGGTGCAGGAAGACAAACAGCAGGTTGATGCCTGTGGTACTGAGCACCTAGAAGAGGAATTTGTGGATGAGACTGCAGAAAATTCACAGATCATTGTAAATGAAGATGATAGCAAAAAAGAAACTGACATCTATTACATTGATGGAGAGCTTTTTGAGCTCAGCATGGAAGATATAAATGTCAAGGACAACAATAAGCCTGTACTGAGCTTAGGTGCAATGCACCAAGAAATAGAACAATCTGAGGATGAAAATAGTGTCCAATGTTCCATGATGAATGGAATATCAGATTACTCAGAGGATAGGAACATTGAAATACCCCACCTTGAGAGTGATCAAGAAGAGGAGGTTCTGCCTCCAGTTCAACAAAGTATAGAGGATGTATGATGGACATGGTCTTTACTGTATGGAGTGATAATGAACGATTACTCATTGCAGCCTCAAACTACCTGATGCAAGTAGCACAATGAGAGTTTGATAGGGGATGGCAAGAATGCAACAAAGCACAGATGCAAGGAGATAATGTAGAGCTGCAATAACTCTGCTGAGTGATCAGGATATTGACTGAACAAATAAGATGGTTTGCACAGGAATGTGCAGAAGTGCAAAATACACTTGAGAAGGTGACCCAAGACCTCCAACAGTGACATACAGAGACAGTAGAGCAAAATATTGCCAATCTGAGCATGTGGATATTGTCACTAGGTGATTCAAGGATAGAGAATATTGTTCTCTATAAAGATAATGTCATCATCAAGACCCTGCAAGGTTGCCTTATTGTGTCCAGAGTAATGGGATTACAGGCACTGGTAGTGTGGAAAAGTCAAGTTGCAGACCATTGAAAAGACTGGCAACTGGACTGCAGTTGCCAACCAGTTGCAACCGGTTGAAACCAGTGTACAGCTACACCCCCTATTTACAGGTATTTTTCTCTATTTTGTCCTATTTCTTTGACTTTTATTGGTCTTGATATAAGCTTTTTATGTTTACATGAACATGAAGTGGTAGAATATTCATATATTTTCGCCCTCTGAACAGTATTACATGACCTAGGGATCATTAGAAAGCCACAAGTCAGTTGTATATATTGTCTGACTAACATTAAGCCTCATATTCCCACGGTTACCCAAAAAAGACCGGTCTTTCAAAAACTGGTTGCAACTGGTTTTAATTGATCCAGTTGCAGTCCTAACCTATTTGGAATTGTTTAGGACTGGCTTTGGTCCGGTTGCCTTCCAAAATAGGCTAAAAATCAGACCAGACCAGAATTTTAAACACTAGAAACTGGGGGGTCTTAGGCCAAGGTTTACATGCCATGACCTGCACATGGTGGCAATAACAACTGCATATGTGTCAAGTATGGAATACCATACATTTAGATATTCTCTGCAGGAAAGAAATGCAGTGGAGTAGGCATGACCTCAGGTCATCCCTAAATTGCACTATTGTACAATGATTAAAACCATGATCAATGGGTGTAAGGCATACACCATGATTGACACCAGAAGCACTGGAAATTTTATTGGTGCAGCATTTGCATGTTTCAAAAGTGAAAGTATTTCCCTTAGAACAGCAGTTGACACTGCAGTTGGGCTGCATTGGCAGTCACTCTAAAATTATGCATTGATGCATAGCAAAGACCTCCATGGATAAGTTTTCTATGGAGACATATCTTGATGTAGTGAACATTGATAAGTATGACTGCATATTAGAAATACCATTCCTAAGGAAGCATAAAGTGGTGCTTGACTTCTAGTCAAAGCATATTTGTATAGGTGATGACATCATTGGGTTCATACCCAAAAAGACTGAGGTATACCCTCTGGGCTTGGCCAGAGCCAGAAAAGGGGGTACCCCCTCGACGAATTGACTCACAAGCCCTGCAAGGCAATTACAACCTTGTGAGGGCTTGAGAGGGGGGAAAGGAGTAGTCGAGACTATGGGGATAGCAGCCATAAGAAAGAAAAAAGTGCTTACAAACAAGAAAATACCTCAACTCAGAAATCAATGGTTCCAAAAGTATGAGTACATATTGAAGGGAATCCTTCCAAAATTACCCCCATTTTAGGAGGTAAACCATAAGATTGAGTTAATCAATGAGGGCATGCAATATAATTACCACCTGCCAAGATGCCCAGATGTGTACAATTGTCAGACAAAATCTGACTGTATACAGAGGCTGGATGGTGGGTAATGAAAAGTGTTCCACAAGCTGCACCAATGTTGTGCATTCTGATGAAGACTGGAAAGTTATGGACAGTAATAGACTGCCATAAAAGAAATAACAGTACTGTCCAGGATGTAACACCCTTCCCAGATCAGGATTAGATCAGAATGGACATTGCAAGAGCGAAGAATTGCTTGAAAATTGACTTATCAAATGCCTATGAACAAGTTTGTACTGACCCAGAAGATGTCTGGAAGACAGCCTTCACTACCATCTATGGTACTTTCATCAGCCAGACAATGCAAACAGGTGACTGTAACACCCCAGTGATGTTCCAACAGTTGATGACCATCATATTTAGAGACTCTATAGGATGCTTTGTATATGTCTACCTTGATGATATATTCATCTATAGTGACATGATCAAAGATCATGAGGAATACCTCAGAATTATCTTTGCTGTTCTAGAGAAGGTAGATTTCTACCCTGAAAAGGCAAAGTGCAAGCTCTACACAAGCAAACAAGCTCAACTGCTTAGGTTACATTATCGACAAGAAAGGACTACATGCTGATTGGGATAAGATGGCCCAAATAAGGAGTTGGAGGACTGCAAGGAACCTAAATGAAGTACATTCATAGGACTGGTCAAATATTTGGCACAATTTATGCCAGACATGTCAGCATATACAATGCTGCTAATAGGAATACAAATAAATGGACACCTGTTTATGTGGAGAGAAATCTACAAGCAATGTTTCCAAATGATTAAGGACCTTGTGTGTAGATATTCAATCCTATGGCCAATAGATCCAAGGGGATCAGAACTGATATGGGTAGTGTGTGATGTGTCACTGTATGGAGTAGGCGCAGTATATGGGCAGGGATCCAAATGGAAGACATTCCATCCAGCAGGGTTAATGTCAAAGAAACTGAGTGATACACAACAAAATTATAGAACATTTGAGGAAGAAACACTTGCAATAATTGAGGCACTGCTCAAATGGGAGGATAAACTCCTCAGATTCAGGTTTATGATCATTACCAATCATGAGGCCTTAGAGTACCTCAAAACCCAGAAAAAGTTGACAGCATGACAAGTACACTGGATCGACTATATGTCAAGGTTTGATTCTGAAATTATCTATGTGAAGGGTACAGATAATTGTGTAGCAGACTGCTTGTCTTGCTACTATGATAGAGAGGAAGGTGAAGATGCCTCTCAGGAAGAGACAGAATGGGCAAACACAGATATATGTTTAGACCCAGAAGGTGATGACCTTCTGCATGACCAATGGCAAGAGCTCAAGTTGTCTGCCATGAGGGCAAATAACCCTTGAAAGAGTCAACAACTCAAGGAAAGAAGAGAAGCCCAGAATATAGAGGCTGAAGAAATGGCCTCAGCAAGTGAAAGGAGGCATTGAGAACCCTGAGCCCACTAATGTGGAAGAGGATCTGACAATCCTTGAATCAGCTAAGGTATTTGATGCCTCTCCAAAGTCATATGGCAGTTCACCAGAATTTCTAAGTGCGGTGTGGAGGGGATATAAAACAGACCCACTGTTTGCAAAGGTGCTTCAGCACCCAGAGTATCATATCTACAGTTTGTAGACAAAAGTGGGTTGCTCTACACAAAGAATAGAGCAAGTGAGGAGGTACTATGCCTTCCAAAAGGGAATCTGAAGGGCAATACAATTATCACCTGTGTGATCAATGGAGCACACAAGTTCCTAGGGTATTTTGGTGCCCAAAGGATAGCAGATTATATCCACAGGTGGTTTTGGTGGCCAAAACTCAGCTGCAATACAGATCAGTTCTGCAGGTCATGTCTGACCTGCCAGACAATGAGATCAAGTACCCAACAGCCCCTAGGCCTGTTATACAGTTTACCTGTGCTAACAAGACCATGGGGGTCAATAGCTATGGACTTTGTGGGACCATTCCCACCAAGTGAGGGATTTGACTACCTCTGGATTGTACTATGTCAACTAACATCCATGGTACACCTAGTACTGGTGACAACAATGGTACAAGCATCTGAACTCATGGTAAAATTCTTAAAAGAAGTTGTCCAATTACATGGACTTCCAGAGACAGTAGTCTTGAACAGAGATGCAAAGTTCATGTCAATATTTTGGCATGAACTGCATTGAATGATTGGACCAAAGCTCCTGATGTCAACTGCATTCCATCTGCGGACAGATGGCACCTCAGAGAGGGCCATCAGAAGTGTAGTACAACCACTACAAGGGATGGTGAGACCAGAGCAAGATGATTGGGTGGATAAAGTTCCACTAGTTGAGTTTGCAATCAACTCAAGTATAAGTAGTTTGACAGGGTTTGCATCCCTTGAACTAAATTATGAGTACATGCCCACATTGATGCAAAAAATCAACAAAGGGGACTCTTCACTAGCCCCAGGAATAAAGGTGTTCATACAGTGAGCTGTACAGAATTTAGCAATGGCACATGACATGATAATTGAGAGCAGAGTACTGCAGATGCATCATGCTAACAAGAAATGAAAAGAAGGGATCACCCTTCAAGCAGGAGACAAAGTATATTTGTCTACTCAAAGTCTCTTGTTATTAAAAGGTAGAGCACAAAACCTCATGCTGAAATACATTGGACCAATGAAGGTCATAACAAGAAATGCCAACAATATGTATATGCTGGAGTTACCATTTGAAATGGTAAGGAGATGCATTCATCCAATGTTTCACATTGGACTTCCATGTCACCATGAACCAAGTAACAATGCACAGTTTCCAAAATGGGATGTGCAAACCCTGTACAATGTTGGCTCTGCCAACAAGAGTGAATGGGTAGTAGATGAGATAATCACTCACCGTTGGGTTGCAAACAAGGTAGAGTTCCTTGTAAAGTGGAATCTGCAAGACTCCACCTGGGAACCCAGTGGAAATTGCAAAGAACTTGAAGCTCTAGACAGGTATCTAGTGCTTCAAGGCATTGCAATGGTACAACAATTGCCCTGAAGGGCAGATAGTATACATAAGCATATGGGACCAGGCATTGGTCATAGTAGCTGATTGCTACACTTTGGTAACAATCAGAAAAGAAATAATAAATACCAT
>JBBPQO010000372.1:0-11403 GCA_038092535.1 Xerocomus subilludens | reverse complement strand
ATTTCATCATATCCTCTTGTTTATCTTTCAACGTCCCTATTGCTCTTGGCATGGAACCTTCTATGACAACTTTGGCTTTATTCTCATTTGTCATCATTCTTCGCTTAGCCTTGCTAGTCTCTGACTAAGCTTCACTCTTCAACCTTCTTCACCTTTCCATCGATTTCCCTTACATTCCATCATATTCTTTCCCTTGGTCCGTGCATGTTCTCATCTCCCTATAAATAGTCTGTCATCTCTTGTATGCTCTCCATTCTCAATCTACGCAATATAAGCATAATCTGGTCTCATCCCTTGTCGAGTATCATCTCGAATTCTTAGTCCTTTGTCCCTCGTCGAGCATCAACTCGATCCTCTAGTCCCTCGTCTTCCATCGAATCTTATTTTGATCCCTCGTCCTTGTCCTCGACTCTCTCCTTTTTTTGAACATCAAGTCTTAGGGTGTCGGTCTCCTCGTGAGCATCGCCTTAAGATGGGATTAGTAAGATAGGAACCATTGTATGCTTCACGTGACAGAGGGGGAGAATGAAAATGTTTGGTGAGAGGAGGATGGACAGGCAGAGCAGGAAAGGGGGTATGAGATTGATTGTCAGAGACAACCTCAATGTAGGGAATGGGAGAAGGAGTGGGAAAGATGGCCACAGTAGAAGAATAGATATAGAAAGTCAACAAAGAAAGAGAATCAAGAAAGAAAGCAGTCAAAATGAGGAAGAGAGACAAGATGACTTTTTATAGTCCTCTATAGCAGACTTGGCATTTTTGAAGTCCTGTTCATGAACTTTGGTGGAAGATCCCTTCCATCAGATGGAATAAGAATGGTGGGAGGGTGGACCATAATGACAGATGACATGTTCTATTTTATATTCCTCTTCACCAGTGATGAGGTTTGGGGGTGGAGACAGGAAGTTATTGCTGTGTATAGGGTTTTCATAATAGGATGATATGAGGGAGGCATGGAAGACAGGGTGGATGTGCCAAGTTTTCAGGAGGTGGAGTTGGAAGGTGATAGGAGACAACACCTTGAGAATGGTGAAGAGATAGACAACACCCTAGAGCTCAAGAACTGAGTCCTAGGATGAAGTCTGCTGTAGGATATAGTGAGAAGGGTATGAGATGCTCAGTTCTAAAGGGATCACAGAAAGAAATCAAGAGAAAAAGGTGAGTTCACCCATAGAAGCTTTGGGGAGCTTGGATACCAATACCCATGACTTTCCAGATAATCCTGGACAAAAGCCAATGGTGGGTTGTTGGAATGTGGAGAATGTGACAAAGGGTTTGTTGTAACCTGAGGAAAAGTGAGGGTGGGGGTGACAGAAGTGTAAGGGGAATGGATGGTGAAGATGGCATAGGGACCTGAGAATGCTCCAAACTGAAGTGAGTCTCCATTTGAGTATGTGTTACGCGAAGTGTATGCCAATGCTTGCTTACTTGGCAACAACCTCAGGTGATACTCATGAAAAGACTGATGTTTGAGGAGTTGACTTTCAAGAAGCGATGAGGAAGACTAGGGATTTGAGCGAGACTTGATGGAGGTCAAGAGAACACATGAACTAAGGAATAGAATCGAAAAGAAGAATGGGGAATAAGATGGAATGTCGAAGAATGTATGCTGATGTAATAGAATCAGCTGAGAAGAGATGTGTCCATTTACAGACAAAGAAGTGAAACAGAGTTAAGACTAGAGACAAGGATAAACCCTTCCATAGAATATGTGGTACCTCTCCATGAGTGATTCGGAGAATGGTAGAAAAAGAGGAGAATATGATGAAAAGGAGATAAAATTGTAACATTACCCCCACTGTACAATTGAATCCTGGATTCGACCACTAGCCCTCTATCGGCCCAAGAACTACACACCTGAAGATGATGGTCCACCGAACATAGCGGTCACCTAAGAAGGGGAAAGGTGTTCAAATGGACAGTTGTTAATGATGTGCCCAGCCTGAGAACAAATGCCACAGTTTCGATGGAGGCAGGCTCGATTGGTATGGCCCCAGTTGTGACAATAGTCATATTGGTGAACAAGATATTGGCGAGAGGCATGACTGGGGGTGGCAACGTGACAATGGGGACAAGAGTATTCAGCACAATCTTCATGATAGTGACCAAGGCAGTGACATTGAAAACAGGTAGTGGTTGTGGATGCCGGAAACGAATGATAAAGTTCTGCACAAGGAAGGATACAAGCAGGGGAGGACAGAGCATGACTACTGTTAGGGAGGGTGATTATGTGAGGATGTTCAGTGGATATAGGAATGGTGGGGGGTCAAGATCATCATTAGATATGGAGGAGAGTTTGACAGCAGTGGAGGTCTCGGACAGAGGAGGAGACAAAAGGCAGGATTCGAGGGATGGAGGGGGAATGGGAAGAGGAGGAGTAAGGCAAGGGGAGTGAAGGAGAAATTGGTCAACATGTTTTAAGTATGAATCACATTGGTTTTGCGGTAAAGATAAGAAAAGAAAACCATGGAGATGGAGGATGGTTAAGATGCATGTGGGGAGAGCCTCTAATGCAAAATGGAGAGGGACTTCATTGGTTTCCAAGGACTGAAGAGGTTGGGCAGAAGAGACATTGTGAAAAGGTGGATAAGTTCATGGGTAATGACATCGTCACGATAGAGCAGATCATCCTCAAAAGTGAAGAGAATGTGGGGGGTGTTGATGATGGTGGCATAAAGGAGGTGGGCAGCATGGATAGGAAGGAAAATGGGGTAGACATTCTGAGAACACAGAGGCGAGGTTGGGGTAGATTGTGAAGAAGAGACAATGGTGGAAAAGAGGAAAGACATGGTTGAAGAGGTAGCTTATTTGTGAGATACTCATGAAGAGACGGTTGAGCAAAGGAAAGACTGCCTTATCAAAGATAATAATGACACTTATAAGAGAAAAGAATAGAAGTGGAGTGTTGGAGGTTAGATTCAGGTTCCCAGGTGTTTTCTGCTGAGGAATACCCTTTCCAGGAGGTCAGGTACAATTGCTTGGCTTTGGGACCCTTGTGGGAGAGGATAGCCTCCACTTTGTATTCTTCTTCATTATCAATGACATCAGGTGGAGGTTCGAGAAAAGAAGGTCCATAGGTTTCAGTAGAGCAATAGGGTGATAAGAGGGAGGCATGGAAAACATTGTGTATCTTCCAGGTACCCAGGAGTCAGAGTTGGTAAGTGAGGGGGAATAAGACGCAAGAGATTTCAAAGGGGCCTAGTCTTTTGGAAGCTAATTTCCAAGAAGGGTAATGCAGACGGAGATGAGTTGCCTCGAGCCAGACCTTATCTTCCACTTTCCAGGATGAAATTTGTCAAGTCGATCTAGAAGACATAATCTTCTTGGCGGATTCATGGGCAGCAAGGGCTTCTTTTTGAGACTCATCGAGGGAAGATAGTCTGTTTTTGAGAGTAGGGAGGAAGGTTTTACCAAGGGGTGGGTAAGAACAGGGTTTGTAACCATAAAGTAAAGAGAATGGGGATTTCTTGGTGGAGCTATTGGGGGCAGAGTTATTGTGGAATTTGGCAGATGATAAGAATTGCACCCAAGATGAGGGGTTATTGCTGCAAAAGATACATAGATAAATCTCGAGTTCTTAATTGGTCCGTTTGGTCTGTCCATTGGTTTGAGGGTAATAAGTGGTGGATAGCCATATGTCATATGTCAGAAGACAGGTGAGTTCTCTGGCGAAGGCAGAGGCAAATTAAGGACCTCGATTGGAGATGAGGATGTTATAGAGGCCGAAGCATTTAAAAACATTGTCGAAGAATACTTGGGCAATACCGGCAGCATCAATAGTTTTAGAACAGGGAGTGAGAATTACCCCCTTTGTAAGGCCATGGTCTACTATGACCACAATAGAATCAAAGCTTGTGGACAAGGGGAGGATCAGATCAACAGAAAGTTGTTTGAATGATAAAGAATGTGAGGAAGGGATTGGGACTAAGGAAGGGATGGTGGGATGAGTGTTAACCTTGCTTTGTTAACAGATAGTACATCCATCAATGAAGTTTTTGACAAAAGAAGCAAGGCCTGGCCACCAGTAGTCACGTTCGAGGATAGACTTTGTGAGGGGGAAGAGTGGATGGCGTGGAGTAAGGTGGACTGGGAGGGAGGGGGAACAAACATTTAACCCTTAAAATAAAGATGACCATTATCGAAGGACCAATTGGATAAGGCAGCACAAGAGAAGAGAGGGAATCCTTCTTTGAGTGTGGAAAGGACACAAAGGATGAAGGGATCAGATGGGGTGGATAGGGAAATAGATTTAGCTAGGATAATGTTGAGGGCATAGATGACTACAGAATCAGAAATGATAGAAGAACCTTAGTTATCTAGGGAAGTGTCAGGTAAGTCCTTTTGAGAAAGAGTGTCCGCTGGGCCCATCTGTGATCTGGGAGTAACAATCCATTCAATGTTAAAGTCCTGTAAAAAGAGAGCCCATTGAGCTTGACGACGAGATAACTTCCAAGGGTCTTTGATATATGAGAGATTCTTGTGATTGGTGATGGCAGAGAGGGAGAAAGGGTGCTCAGGAGGTAATGTTTCCATTTGGTGAGTATGAGGATGATAGTAAGGAGTTCTCTATCATAGATGTTGTAGTTTCGTTCAGCAAGGGAGAAAGTCTTGGAAAAGTATGAGCAGGGGTGTAAATCCCCATTAGAATCTTTCTGCATAAGAATGGCACCAGCAGCGACCAGAGAGGCATTGGTCATGATGAAGAAAGGGTGAGAGGTGTCAGGGATAGATAGAGCAGGAGTGGAGGAGAAGACATAATGGAGAGTATCGAAGGTGCGTTGTTGGAGGGGGGTCCAGACCCAAGGTTGGTCCTTTTTTGTAAGAAAGGTAAGGGGAATGACGATATCGGAATAATTGGGGGTGAACTTTCAGTAGAAACCAAGAAAGGAACGAACTCCTTTGACTGAGGATGGGGGTTTCCAATCAGCGATGGTGGAAAGCTTAGTAGGATCCATACAAATCATTTTATTACTGATGATCATTCCCAAATATTCCATGGTGGGGGTGTCGAAGGAACACTTGGAGATCTTAACTGAAAGACTGGCTTCTTGAAGCCTTTGAAGGACACGTTGAGTTTGTTTGTGATGGAGTTCCAATGTCCCATGGATGTGAATACTGAGATCATCCATGTAAATCTTGAGCCAAAGTTCGGTGATCATATCTGTGAAAGTGTGATTCATAAATGCTTGGAAGGTGGCAGGGGCATTGCAAAAACCAAAGAACATGACAGTGGGTTCAAATAGACCAAGAGGGGTAATAAATGCAGCCTTCCATTGATCCGATTCTTGAATATGAATGTTGTTATAACCCCAGCGAATGTCAAGTTTGGTGAAATAGTTGGACTCCTTCATATCATTGACCAATTCGGAGATGAGTGGCAATGGGTAGGCATTTCATACAGTGTGACTATTGAGATATCGGTAGTCTTGACAAGGGCGAAGGGATCTATCTTTCTTGGGAACAAAGAAAAATAAGGATGCTTGGGGAGATTTCGAGGGGACTATTTGATCAGTCTTCAGATGTTCTTCAACAAAGGCTTTACAAGTTTCTTTTTTGGCTGGGTTGAGTGGGTAGACCTTGGTGATTTTAGGGACAAAGGTATCTTTCAGATCAATGGTATGATCAAAGGAGTGATAGGAAAGAAGCTGGGTGTGAGTTGATTCAGAGAAGACATCAGTGAAGTCAACATAGAAATCTGGGAGGGGTATATCTTTGGGTTTCTCTGCCTGAGTGAGTTCCATAGAAATGGTAATCTTCTTGATGTTCTCCTTGAGGGGAGGATACTCACAAAGAGACCTCTTGACCCTTGGGAAGAAATTGATAGAGAACGTTCTCCAGTCAATGGTTGAATTCCACTTCTGGAGCCAGGGAATTCCTAGGATAATCTGGGGATGTGCTAGCCAGACAACCATGAATTTCTCAGTGTCGAAAAGCAGTCCAGAGATAAATGAGATGGTCGTCGTCCATTGAATGGTCCCTTTAGTATTAGAAGTTCCATCTATGTTATAGGCGGTAACCAGGTTGGAGATAGGCGCGAATTTGAATCGTCCGAGAGCAAGAAATTGAGAATTGATGAAATTTCCGGTTGCTCAAGAGCAGTGGTATCAACGATTTGTTTGGACCGATGCAACGAAACAGCCAGACACATTGTTCTATTGCTTCATGGTGCTACAAGTACATGGTTCAAGATGAGGGAAGGAGATGTCCAAGCGGCTTCTCTTTTTAAAAATCCTGTGCTCTCTTGATTCCAGCAGAGACTTCTGTGGGAAAGACTTCTGCAAGTTCTTCGACAGGATCTTCATAACAGGTTTGAAGAACAGCGAAGATTTCATCATCAGTCTTGCCAGAGGTTTTCAAGGAATTAACGTATTTGTCAAGCTTGGAATGAGTGGGTTCTTTCTTAGGAATGGGGGGTGGGATAGTCTCGGTGTTTCGGAGGTTCTGGGAGTTGGAAGATGAAGGTGGGCGTGTGGACATGGTGTGAGTGGCAGGGATTACGACAATTGAAAGCATTGTGACCCTTCTTCCTGCATCGGAAGCAGAGTCCATCCCTGATACATTTAGCCTGTTCATTTGGGGTGAGCTTAGATAGAGTGACACTATTGACATTCATGGCATTGGGGTCTTTCTGGGGACGAACAGCAGAGGAGGGTTGAGGTTGACCACTGCAAAGGGATAGAATTCTCATTTTCTGGGCATGGAAGGTTTTAGCCCATTCAATCCAAGCATTGATAGTGACAGGGATGGGAGACATAGACAGGATCATAGTAGCAATTTTCTGATCGACTCCTAGGAAGAACTGGTTGATGAGAGTGATGTCATCAGTGATCCCAGCTTTACTGGCAAGGTTTTGGAAATTGGGAATGTATTGTTGAAATCCATCATCGAAGGTTCCATCTGGTCATTTAGTAGACTTCTGAATAAGCCTGGAGAGTTCTAGATGGGCAGTGGCTTTGGTATCAAAGGGGTAGAAGGTGGACTCGAAGTTGGTGGTGAACTCGTCAAAGGTTTTCTCAGAGGAGGCAATGGTAGAGTCAGTGAGTTTATCGTACCACATCTTGGCAAAGCAGGCTCCACAGCCTTTGCTCATCTTATTCAAGATAGTGGTGACTTTCCCTTCATCAGAGGAACATAACAAGGAGTTTAAAGCAAAGTAGGCCCTCATGGCCTTGATCTATTACAATGCATCAGAGGATTTTCCAGAAAAATCAGTGGGAAGAGCCGCTTTGAGTTCAGTCTTGGAAGACATGTTGACTGGGGGTGTGAGGACAACAGGTGGTGGGAGAACTGGTGGTGTTGGGACAATGGGGGGTAAAACCGGAGGTCTGGGGTTACTGGGAGGGGCTGAAGGTTGAGCTAGGGTTCTGGGATTACTAGGGGGTACAGGTGTCACTGGGATACCTGGATTACTAGGATAAGGGTTCAATGGAGTGCTAGTGGTGGAGCAAGGGGGAGAATCAACTTCAATGTTGCTGCCCTCAGAGTCAGACTTGGGGAAAGGCCTTTCAGAAACTTGTGGTGATGATGGGTGGGTCCTACACCTAAAGAGGTGGGACTGAAAGTATTCTTGATCTTTTGTTACATGAAGTGTTTACTAAGGTCTGCTTACTTGACAACACCCTCCAGTGATACTTACGAAGAGACCAATGTCAGAGGAGTTGACTTTCAAGAGACAACTAGGATGATGGAGGTTCGAGAATGAAACTTGATAGAGGTTGACTCAGGGGACTTGAGGGGTTGAGACTAGCTACAATGCTTGTATTGCATAGATCAAGAATAAAGAGGTACAAATGGTATGTGACGATATTTATAAGAGGAACAATTGTACATGGACCAAGAAGAAAAGAATAGTATGGAAGGTCAAGGAAGGTGATGGAACATTGAGGAAGGCAGGCTGTCATAACATAGACAGCAGAGAAGATATGAGTCTGATCAGAAGCAAAGAAGAGAGATGGAGTTAATACTAGAAACGAGGATAAACCCTTTGGTGGAATAGGTCGTTCCTCTCCATGAATAGCTCAGAAGCTAATAAAGAAAAAGAAGGATGCAATGAGAAGGAGATAAAATTGTAACATTACCCCCACAGTACAATTGAATCCCTGATTCAACTACTAGTCCTCTATCAACCCAAGATCTAGATTCCTGATGATGAGGGCCCTCCAAAGATAACAGTGGCCTACAAAGGGGAAAGGCATTCAAATGGACAGTTGTCAATGATGTGCCCAGCTTGAGAACAAACACCACAGTTTTGGTGGGGCAAGCTCGGCTGGTATGGCCCCAGTTGTGACAGAAGTCACATTGGTGAATGAAACATTGGCAAAATGTATGACTGGGGGCGGCGACATGACAATGAGGGCAAGAGTACTTGGCACAGTCCTCACGATAGTGACCATTGTGATGACATTGAAAACAGGTGGTGGTCGCAGACACCTGGGAGGTTCAATATAGTTTAGCTTGAGGAAGGATATGAGTGGGAGAGGAAAGGGCATGACTGCTGTTAGGAAGAGTGATATGCAGGTGTTCAGTGGGGACTGGGATGGTGGAAGGTTCATAGTCGTTGTTGGATTCAGAGGTGTGTTCAACAGTGGTGGAGGTCTTGGATAGAGGAGGGGATGAGAGACAGGATTTGAGGAATGTAGGGGGATGGAAAGAGGAAGAGTAGGATGAGGGGTGTGAAGAAGGAATTGATCAACATGTTTTAAATACACATCACATTGGTTCTGTGGTAAAGATAAGAAAATTTGATGGAAGGTTGGATAGATAATAGCAGGAGCAAGGGATTCAATGAAATGAGAAAAACTATGAAGGTGTAAAATGGTCAGAATATGGGTGGGAAGAGCTTCTAGAGCAAACCATAAGGGGATCTTATTGGTTTCAGAGGATTGGAGACATTGAGTGAAGAAAATATCATGGAACAGATGAATAAGATCATGAGTGATAGTGTCATCACAATAGAGTGGGTCATCCTCAAAGGCAAAAAGAATATGAGGAGTGTCGATGGCAGTGGCATAAAGAAGGTGGGTGGCATCGGTGGGGAGGAACATTGGGTAAACATTCCAAGAATGTAGAGGAGAGTTTGGGGTGGATTGCAGAGATGAGACAATGGCAGAAGAGAGGAAGGACATGGTTGAAAGGACAGCTTATTTGTGAGATACTCATGAAGAGACCGTCAAGCAAAGGGAAGACTGCCTTATCAAAGGACATTTATAAGAAGAAAGGATGGAAGCGGAGTGTCAGAGATTTGATTCAGGTTCCCAGGTGTTTTCTGCAGAAGAGTATCCTTTCTAGGACATCAGGTACAATTGTTTAGCCTTGGGACCTTTGTGGGAGAGGATAGCCTCTACTTCGTATTCCTCTTCATTATCGATGATGTCTGTGGGGGTTTAAGGAAGGGAGGTCCATAGGTTTCAGTGGAGCGATAAGATGATAAGAGGGAAGTGTGGAAAACATCGTGTATTTTCCAGGTACCCAGAAGTCAGAGTTGATAAGTGAGGGGAGATAAGATGCAAGATATTTCAAAGGGACCCAGTCTTTTGGATGCCAGTTTCCAAGAAGGGTATTGAAGGCGGAAATGGGTTGCTTCAAGCCAAACTTTATCTCCCACTTTCTAGGGTGAGAATTGTTGAGTGGATCTGGAGGACATGATCTTTCTGGCAGATTCATGGGTGGCAAGAACTTCCTTATGGGATTTGTCAAGGGAAGACAATCTGTTTTCTAAGGCAGGGAGGAAAGTTCTGCCTAGGGATGGGTAGGAGCAAGGTTCATAGCCATAGAGCAGGAAGAAAGGAGATTTCTTGATAGAACTATGGAGAGCAGAGTTATGGTGAAATTCAGCAGCTGATAAGGATTGTGCCCATGATGAGGGATTATTGCCACAAAAGATTCAAAGATATGTTTCAAGTTCTTGATTGGTTTGTTTGGTCTGCGTGTCAGTTTGAGGGTGGTAGGTGGTGGATAGTCATATGTCATACTTTAAAAGGTGGGTGAGTTCTCTAGCGAAAGCAGAAGTAAATTGGGGGCCATGATCGGAGATGAGGACGTTGTGAAGACCAAAGCAATTGTCATAGAATACTTGGGTGATACCGGCGGTGTCAATGGTTTTGGAACAAGGAGTGAGAATTACCCCCTCTGTAAGTCCATGGTCTACTATGACCACAATAGAATCATAGCCTGCGGATGAAGGGAGGTCAGAAATAAGATTGACTGAGAGTTATTTAAAAGGTAGAGAATGTGAAGAGGAGATGGGTACTAGAGGAGGGATGGTGGGATGGGTGTTAACTTTACTCTGTTGGCAAATAGCACAACTGTCAACAAAGTTATTGACAAAGAAGGCGAGGCCTGGCCACCAGTAGTCACATTCGAGGATAGACTTTGTTCAAAAGATACCCATATGATCTGAGAGAGGGGAAGAGTGGATAGCATGGAGTAGGGCAGACCGGGAGGAAGGAGGAACAAACATTTGACCCTTGAAATAAAGGTGACCATTGTTGAAAATCCAATCGAACAAGGTAGCATGAGAGAACAGAGGAGAACCTTCCTTAAGAGCAGAGAGAACACGAAGGATGAAAGGGTCAGAGGAGGTGGATCAAGAAATGGATTTAACTAAGGCAAGGTCAAGAGCGTTGATAACTACAGGGTCTGGGATGATGGAGGAATCTTGGTTATCTAGGAAAGTATTGAGCAGGTCCTTTTGAAAGAGAGCATCTGCTGGGCACATTTGTGATCCAGGGGTAATAATCCACTCAATATTAAAGTCCTGTAAGAAGAGAGCCCATCGAGCTTGTCAATAAGATAGCTTTCGGGGATCTTTGATGCACAAGAGGTTTTTGTGATCGGTGATAACAGAGAGAGAAAAGAAGGTGCCCAAGAGGTAGTGTTTCCATTTGGAGAGCATGAGGATGACAGCAAGGAGTTCTCTATTGTAGATGTTGTA
The DNA here is from genome assembly GCA_038092535.1 of Xerocomus subilludens. Classification (NCBI taxonomy): domain Eukaryota; kingdom Fungi; phylum Basidiomycota; class Agaricomycetes; order Boletales; family Boletaceae; genus Xerocomus; species Xerocomus subilludens. The sequence continues at coordinate 470 of JBBPQO010000372.1, read as the reverse complement.
ATTTCGTTCAGTGAGGGAGAAGGTCTTGGAAAAGTAAGAGCAGGGGTGTAAGTCACCATTAGAATCTTTCTGCATAAGAATAGCACTGGCGGCGACTAGGGAGGCATTGGTCATGATGAAGAAAGGATAAGAGGTGTCAGAAATGGATAAAACGGAGGGGAGGAGAAGATGCAATGGAGAGTGTCAAAGGTGCATTGCTGGAGGGGAGTCCAGACCCAAGGTTGGTCCTTCTTTGTGAGGAACGTAAGGGGAAAGATGATGTCGGAGTAGTTGGAGATGAATTTCCAATAAAAATTTGCAAACCCAAGGAAGGAACAAACTCCCTTGACCAAGGATGGGGGTTTCCAGTCAGCAATGGCAGAAAGCTTAGTAGGATCCATATGAATGAGTTTGTTCCCGATGATCATTCCTAGATATGCCATGGTGGAGGTGTCGAAGGAGCACTTAGAGATTTTAACTGAAAGGCCAGC
>JBBPQO010000371.1:0-11405 GCA_038092535.1 Xerocomus subilludens | reverse complement strand
GACAGTACACAAAATCCTTCTATATTGCACACCAATAAGGATACAACAAACTACATATGGTAAACCTGCTCCATCTCTCATCAATATCAGGGTCAACCCGCATTGGTGATGGCGACAGATCACACCTTCGTCTTATAGTAATGCCTAATGTCTGCAATCCCGTCCAAATCCAGGATGATACCGTTCATGATATAGTCCACCATGACATTGAATTCCATGTTGAAGTAGTGCATCATGTGCCCGAATGTATTGGAATGCCGCATTCATGGTTTCAAGCGGCCACTACAAGTGGCAAACAGTGCATGTATAACAAGGAAAGACTGCCATTGAGCAGCATATGGTGCAGCATGGTGGACCACTGGGAAAGTAAATCAACATATAACGAGGGCAAGTAGGTTGTGTCATACAATCATAAGGGACTGGGACCGTTTGAATGCCATGTTGGGGAGGTGGCAATGGCAACATTCGATGAGCTGTTTGAATGCGTGTTGGGGGTTTTGAGGCACGAATGGGTGCTGTGAGAGTTAGCCAGAAAAAAAAAGAAAAATGAGGAAAAACCAATACGGACGGGAATACCATTCGTGTTGGTGTTTGTTTGGGCAGTTTGGCACACGGTCAGATGTGAATGTCTGTGTTGGTTGGCAGGGCCCACTTGGGCTGTCTGAATGGCAGTGTGTGGCGGGGGTGGTTTGAGTACTGGGACATGGTGATGGCAGCCTGAGCAGCATGGTGCATTGGTGGTGAGGGCGATGCATGTGGCTGTTAAGGTGAGAGCAGGTGTTAGAAGGGCTGACCAGACAACAAAAAAGGGAGAAAAAAAAAGAATGGACATACCGTTCGGTTGGCATGTGTTCAGGTCATCTGGGACAAGGTGGGCAGGGCATGTTTGGACCATCTGAATGGCAGCGCATGGCATGGGAGGTTTCAGCAATGAGACAAGGTGAGGCCGCTTGAATGGCATGGCGCATTGGTGGTGATGGTGATGAGCTCATCCATCTTGTGCGAGCAGGTGTTGAGAGGGCGACCAGAGGAGGAAAAAAAATGAATGAATAAAAGAAATAAAAGACAGCATGAGGGGGCATACCATTTACGTTGGCCGTTGTTCACGTGATTTGATGTGCACGGAGTGGGCTGGTGGGGCTGTTTGATCAGTGTTTGAACCGTGGGGTACATAGGGGCATTTGAATGGCACAGTGGGGTGAGTGCCAACAAACGGCATGGCAGAGAGGTTGCAAGGGTGACGTGAGTGTGAGTGGCGCAAGCATGAGTGAGGATGCTGACCAGATGAAAAAAAAAGCCCTGTTTTGAACAGGCGTACCATGCATCTTCGCCATTGTTTGGAGGATGGCTCAGGCATGGGCATGGTGAAGGCCCACCAGAACAGAAAGCTGGTGGTGGTTTGAACTGTGGGGAATACTGGCAGCCATTTGAACATGACTTGTGGTGAAGTGAAGAAGAAGGAGTGTGGGATTTGAAAGACTTAGCAAAGCTTTTATGGCAGTTTTCAAAAATAATGACAAAGTAAAAAAAAAGTGAAATGAGAGAAATGCCTACCACGTGACATTACACGTCACATCATTATCAATATCAAGCCATCACGTCTGCCTTGCATCAAAATGATCAACAGTTCTGAAGGCACACAACATGATGGACAACAAGATCCCCAAAAATGAGCCATATGACTGTCAGTTATACAATATCCCACTCACCTAGACTTATTTCTATAGTAAATCAGAAGATCTGACACAAGGCCATGATTATCAGGTGTACAACAAGTCCACTATACAGTTTCCCAAAGTCACACATTATGATACTTCCCAGAAAGTGTTTATAAAGGAATATAAGGTTAATAAATGAATTTATGTCCTGAGAAATGTTGGCCAGTTTGGAAAGAACAATGAGATTTGATAAGCACCATATATGACCCATATAAGACATTACCATAATGTCACCTGATGAGATATATGCTAGCAGGCAAAACAACAACTAATGGATATAAGACTTTCCCAATATGTATAATTTGTGGGGAAACTTACCATCACTCATCACATAACTATGAAAGCTACTTCTTTTGGGTCTTCTATAGCCTGAGAATATCACACATTCAGATATTGCATGAGCCTGCATGACATCTTTTGGCAAGTAAAATACATATATATTTGAGGGAATATATCTATGGACCTGCCATATGGGGCACTCAGAAAGGTTCAGCACCTCTGCATTCATATTCATATCAAAGGTGATCTGCTACTGATACAGATCATGGCTTTTTTGCAGCATTTTCACATGTCTTACTGGCAGACAAGGTCACTTGTTTATGGAAGTTTGTATGATACTATATGGTAATATAACCTGATAAGAGAAGTAGTAATGGCATCATCATCATGGCCACCATTAGAGCAGATGCAAGTGCCAGCCCACTGGCCAAGGTATCAGTATTGAGTCTTGCCAACAAGATGGAGATGTTGACACTCTTCTGGCGAAGCATCAGCCATCAGATAGTAGAAAATATGGAAGTTCTGTTTGCCAGATGGTACAGTAGCAACACAGTTGTGTTCGAGATAGTAGTCAAGAGATTTGATTCCACAAAGATGTCCCTTGTTGGTGAACTGAAGCTTGATGTATTTTCCAAAGCACAACACATTTGGATTGAAGAGGGTATAAGTGTTGCCAAAGGACTGTAGGACAAATTTGGCAGCAGGCACCTGGGTTGTGAGCTTAGAGCCCTTCTTTCCCAGATTAGAAACAGATAGCACTAAAAGAGTCTTGATGGTGAGCCGGCAGCTTTCTGACTTTCCACTACCAGTTTTTCCACTACAGTAAATGATAGAAGATAAGCAAAGTGTACCAGAAATACAGTAGAATGACATGCCTGATGATGAGGGACTGGTCCTGGGCAGTGCACCATCAAAGAGAGTCAAATAACACATACCTCTTATTGACAATATGCAGGTGGCCAGGGTCTATCATATGGAGAATTCTGAATGAGTGTTTGATGGTTGTCTTGAGTATTCCCAAGTCAAACTCATGTAATACATTGTCCACTAGCACACAACAGACAGTGAAACCCAAATGTGAGAGCCACTGGGTGAAGGCATTCTGAGTAGTATAGCTGTTCATCAACAACTATTCCATGCAAACTCATTGAAACTTACCACTGTGGGTACAAGTGATTGCACCTTTAGGAGGCACTCCACTAAGACACTCTTCAAGGGTCTTCCAAGCTCATAGATGGCCCACCACATATCACATCAAACAGTGATAAGTGGCAGGCCATGATCCCCACTCTTATCCCACCTTATCTGGAATACTTGATGCACTCCAACCACCCATGTTCCCTCCTGCAATACTGTCCCATTGTGAACAGGGATGTGAGTTCAAGAAAAGCAAGATAATCACCCTATTCACTGACTGTAAGATTCATTCACTCCTACATCTCATGCAAGCACTAACACCTCACTGATTTTTATCATGATTACAGTACAAACATATACCTATACATCTCTTTCAAGTACTACTCTCCCAAGGACTATTCCCAATGGCTCTGTCTTAATCCTGGATGGCAGTATCGGTTGAGTTTCTAGCATTCTACCAAGCACTTCTTGAACATTCATGTGACACTGTCAACACATTAGCAACTGTGCTCTGCATGCATCACCAGCATTATGGTGATCAGATGACAGACAAAGAAGTAAGGACCTCTGATCAATTGGTCATGCAAATTGACAAGCCCATAGGCTCAACCATGCATGATCCATTCTGATGCAGCCTCAATCATGCCATACAGTGGTTTGATGTTCTTCAAGTAGAACTAGAATGTTGGCTAGACACTGCCATAATGGAGTGCCTCCAGCAAATTCCCCAGCACAATCTGAGCAGTGACCTCTCAGCTGCTATGAAATTTGATGCCACTGCTCTCTCAAACAACCATCAACAAATTGTCAAACCCATGTTGATAAATGGACCCCCATCACATCCTGAATTAGAGGCCACCACCCAGGAATCTGAGGAAGAACCCCCAATTCAGGAGGCATACTCCACCTCATCAGTTTGCAAAGCTGATCCTGAAATATGTTATCCTGGCTCCATCCTGTTCTCACCAAACCCTTTCCCTCCATCCTGTGATTCTCTTCTCATTCAATGTTTTTCTGTCTGTTTTGGGGGAAATTCCTTCGGCCAATCTCTTGATGATGGAGGTGATATCCATGTTGAGACTGATGGCAATTTCCACCACTGACACTGCTGCTCAGCAGGCAAGTCTCCCACCTTTTATGACCTCTGATTCTTCCTCCCAAGTTGCAGATGGACACAGTCAGCAAACATATTGACCAAGCTCACAAGTGACCTGCATGTAAAAAACAAGTGAGGGTATCTGACAAAGCAGTTGATCATTATGAATCGACCCATGAAGCAGCAGATAGCAAGAAGCAGAAGTTGTCAATGGATAGCTATGATGACACCAGCATAATGGCACTGATAAGTCACCATGATATCCCACTATTTTTCTCCAATATTGACTCTTCTGGCAGGCAGCAAAAGTACTTCATCACTCTCATTGAGCATCTGTTCTCACTTGTATCTCCAACAGTTACCATAGTTGTTCTCTATGACATATGCTGTGTCATTGAACAATCCATTGCATGGATATGTACATCTTCAGAACAATTCAAGTTATAACATGGTCACACAGCTTATTTAAGTATGATATACTCAGCACTAGCATAACCTCACACTCTACTTTGCAACAAGTGCAATACACACATAAGGTCATGAGTGGACCTGCCAGCTAATTTACAGCCTGCAACTCATGCAAGGCCTTGGGCTCACCAATGGCAAGGGTATGGAATGATTATGGTCCTGATTTATCAAACTGATTGGCATTGAGAGATCCTCAGCCATAAGTTCTAATGACACCAGCAATCATGCACTAAAGAATCACAGTGGCAACAGCAAATCTGGCTGATTGACAGGCAAGCCACTACAGTTGCCATAGAGATGTTGTGAGCTCTAGGAGGGTGGCTGAAGCATTGACTCAAGAAAGGCATCAAGGAACAAGGAGAAGCCACACAGAAGCTAATTGACAATAGCCCAATATCAGTCACAGATCTCCATAGGCAATGGGCAGAGCAATGTGAGGCACAGTTGTCTATCTGTGCACATGAGTTCTTCTTTATTATACTATACCATAGTATATGATCAATAAAACACTATTCACAGATGCTCTGACCAGACTCAAGAAAGAACTGAACATGATGCTTGGCTTACAAGCCAAGTTAGATGCTTCTAACCATGCATTACAGACTGCCTGGGCAGCTATAGCAAAAGAACAAAATACTGACCTTGCTCTTGATGCCCTCAACAGCTGGAAGGAATGCATAATCAATTGTTGGAACAGGTGGAGGTGCTCTATGCCTTCCTGAATGTACAAGACCAGTCTCTGGAACCTGAGGGCATCAATTTTGTGAAGATGCTTCTCATGGCATGAGATCTTAAAATCAACATAATGAAAAGAGCAATAGGTAGTTTTTTCAAATGGGACAAGCTGGATCATGTGGTGGGTAGGAAGGACAAGGTGCTTGGTGAGTTCCCCATATCTATGACATTAATGACACAATGTATGCCAACATGAATACTATAGGCACAAAACTCCACCAACAAACACAGAAAGTGATAGCAAAGCAGCAGCCTGTGCTGATGTCAGTAATAAGAAAGTACAACAAGTATTCAAACAAATCTGTGACCCTGAGTATGCAATATCATTACCCACCTCTCCTTCTACCAAACTAGTGCAGTAACCAGACATTACTACAGGATGTCTGGATCACTCCAGTGGAAGGACAGATCCCACAGTGGCTAGAAGACTATGATGTGCAGGAGGGCATCAGAGCAGTGCTAAAGTGGGAATGCTGTCAGGAGGAACAGGTACAGTTAGGAATCAAAGCAGACAACATGCATCATTTTTTTGGGCATGGAGTTTTCCACTGTTGAATTGGCCATGTGACTCCCTGAATGTAAGCTCAACAAACATCTCTGTCAACCTCATTAACACCTATGTAGATTCAATGTTTCATGTTTTTTTACAGCAACACCAGGGAGATGTGCTGCAGCTGCAAATCCACTGGTCCTCACTATTGGCATCTGCTGCCCACTACACCTTATGAGCTCATAAGGCCAACAAACTGGTGGATGTGGATGTGGGCATGACCATATCAAACAACCCTCCCATACAGTGGTTGGTGCCCCTTGTCTGCAGTGTTCACCCAGTTATTGATGCAGAAGATGACATGGATCCTGATGTTGCACTGGCTGTTGAACTGGCTGAAGTCACAGACACATCCTCTGAACAAGTTCTACTAGCTGATGCCCTGGAGGACAGTGATCATGAAGACAATGAGCTGGGGCTCCATAAACTGGATGTCACTCTCCATTGGAATATACCAGAGATAAGTGTATCTCCAGTGGTCAGCCATTCTAATTAAGTAGTCATTTCTGAGAATCTCTTGGCCAACAAATTTGAAGTTCCTGCCACCCTCTGCAGACTACCCACATCCTTTGCAGAGCAGATTATGCTAGTCACCAAAGGCTTTTGGAAGCTTTCTACATATAACCAAGGACATCCATCCATTAGCAGACCCAGAGGCTCACCTTAACAATGTCTGTGTGAACAGTTATGCTGCACTCCATTATTCTGAGCTAATTGAACACAAGACGTCACATATTGCCATTTTTTCCACTCATGACCTCCCCTGCATTTGGTATCAAGCATCAGATGAAGATTTGTGGTGTAACACCGATAAAATTTGTATGGATTCTTCTAATTCACCAACCTTCATCATGGGGCCACTGGGTTCTCTGCACCATTTACTTTGACTCCCAGTGTCTTCTTTTATTCAATAGTCTTGCAGAATGGCAACCTTGGGAAAACAACTTGTTGGTATGCACTCCTACCACTTTCAATTGCTGTAGCCTTAACAATTCCCCATAGGACATCCTTACATTCATTACATAGCTCAGCCATATCAGTTGCTCATGTCATGGACTTCCACAAGCCCCTCAACCTCAGTGGCTTGCAGTCCCTGTCATGATTTGTCATAGATATCATTATAATTGGTGTCAAGAATCTAAAGCTATGCACATGAGACACACCAGACTGGGTTGAATGCCATTCACTGTGGTCTATGGATGCTCACCCAGATTGCAGTGATACTTCATGGACAGCAGGTTATAGGACTACACAAGGTCAACATGCCCACATTCTGCCAATATCTCTTGAATCTTATTGAACCTCATCCTTTATCTCCCATCTAAGTAGCTACATGTAGTAATACTCCAAGGATGGTGAATTTATGATGTCTCCAATTTGTGCATGTATTCCATATATGTCACTTGGCCTAATTGCTGCCAAACCCACTTCAGCATAGCAATGATTTCAGATCCAGTATCCAAGACACATGTGAGTGTGCTCTCAGTTCCTGCCACCTTACCATCTATGCGCTGAAGGGGAAGGCTGTGGTATGCTATGATGGTCCCATTGTCAGAGCATAAAACACAATCACTTCTCTCCTGAGACAAATGAATTTGGTTTGGAAGGGCTTCAGAGTTTAGAGGGGACAGTAACTCCATTGAAACAAATGTGCTTCCCTCTTTGACCCTTTTTAGCTTCTTTAGCAGCTTTAAAAGACACCCAAGCCTGTGCTATGAATGGCTGGAAATCTGGATTAGTGATATTAGGAGAATTGGGTACTTTCACATCAGAGATAGAAGATGCAAAAGATAAGGGCTTGAAGTCAAGGACTGTGTCCACCTCAGTTGCATCTGTGACAGACCAGATATCCTATATCAAATATTGGGCTACAGGGACATTAGTGGAGATAGCAGTTGAACTTGACCTTTCTGCTGCAATGCAGTCAAGGCAACCCTTGAAACAATGCACCCTCTGCATGCAGGGAATGTGAGAGTCATCAGGTAAATAGAGTCATCAGTTGGTACTGCAGATAATTCTTCCATGTAGAGATTAGGGATCATCATGGGTATAGGGAATCCGCACAGATATGATACCCATACCTGTGGTGGGTGCAGGTGTGGGTTCCACTTTTGTGACCTGTACCAAACCCATACACAACCCATCCCCATGTGTCAAACTGAACAACTTACATATGTACACTAATCTTAGAGTTCAAAAGCCACTTTGCAATTTATCATTAGATGGTACTACATATTTTATTCTAGATTGATGTATATGCCAAGTCTAAAATAGCCATTCTGGACAGCCACCCATGTGAAGACACATATGCACAGCCACAGCCTGTCGTGTGTGTGCATGGCCACCCAGAACAGCCACTTTGCAATTCATCATTAGATAGTACTATATATTTTATCCTAGACTGATATGTATGCCCAGTTTAAAATGGCTGTCCTGGATGGCTACCTGTGTACAGACACATATGCACAGCTACAGCCTGTCATGTGAGTGCATGGCCATCCAGAACAGCCACTTTGCAATTGATAATGAAGATGTAATGCTGTTTTGTATTGAATATGGCCTTTCAGGAAGGCCACACTGCACGAGGATATTTGCAGAGCCACAGCATAACCCATATGGGGTGGCTGTCCTGGACAGCCACCCACACACAGATATCAGTGCACAGCCACAACCTCTATCAATTCAAAGACTAGAATATTACTTAAAATTGTACTGTAAAATAATCACTAATCAGCTTTTGCTTGTTGCACAGCCCCAATGTGGCCAGTGTGTGGTGGCAGTCCTGGATGGCCACCCATGCACAGAGAACAATGCACAGCCGCAACCCCTATCAACTCAAAGACTAGAATGTTACTTAAAATTGTATTTTAAGATAATCACTAATTAGCTTCTGCTTATTGCACAGCCCCAGCATGGCCAATGTGGGGTGGCCATCCAGGACGGCAACCCATGCACAGATATCTGTGCATAGCCACATCTCATCAATTCAAAGGCTAAACACTAAGGATTTGTGTAGACCTGGAGGTCCTGTTGGTAACCCAAACTAATACCTACACTATGGGTATGGGATTCTGGTGGGTATGGGTGCAGGTATGACCTCAGACCCCTGTGGGTATACCTGTGATGATCTCTAGCAAGGATATTCTTCAACATGCTGGCAATTGTTGATAAGGCGACCAAAGATCATACAAAATGTGCAAACTTCATTTTGACTGCTTGATAGGAATGGAGTGAGGTGGAACTGCCATAGATTGTGTGGCAGGTTGTGGGGAACAGAATTGCAAGTGTGAATCTGGTGACATGAATGTGAATCCAATGGTATATGTAATATGAAGGGGTGAACCTGTTAGAAGGAATTTTGCAGTGTCAATAATGTCAGTATGTGGATAAGGATTGTCTGAGTGAATATCTGATTTTACTATTGACAGTCAGTGATGAATTCTGCTCTCTGCTTCAGGCAGAAAACCTGAGAGAAAGATAGAATTGTGTTTGGTTTCTGACCGTTTTCCTCACACAATGAGGATGGCAACTATCTTGGTGACCTTGCACTGATATTCACTCAAGTCTTCTTGGCTTCTCATGATTTTCTTCCTCAAATCCTGAACAAGATATTGGATGTCAGTGCAGCAATAGTGGCTATCACTTTCACATCCAGGATCAATTCCTTGACAGTGATTGTCACATCCATGATTTTTGCTAAGTCCAACTCCGTGCCTCCAGTCTATGTTCTTACTATCTCCGGAGCGTTCTTGCTTACGAGCCCATCCTGAGTCACCGGACTTGCACATGTTTCTTCATCATTTGACTACCTTTGATGTCTCGTTTGACTGTTTGTAATATTCTGACAGGCGCTGACACCAAGGGGCTATCATCACCACCGTGTCTCACCTCCGACATGTAGGGGCACCGGACATGATCCAGAATTACCAACGCTGTTGCTCTCTCGACAGGTGGGTCCTCCAGACCTCCGCCGGAATTGCCAATACTGTCATTTAGTCTTGTATATAAACTCTGTACACCACTCCTGTACCCTCAGTTCAAATATCGATTTTAGTTCTGATTTCCCCCCTTCGCCCGTCTGGTCCTCCTCTTGCCATCCTCTCCCTCAGCTCTTTAACCTCGACCCACCTTGCTCGAATCTTTGACCCTCTGACCTCTAACCTCTGACCATCTGACCTCCAACCTCTGTCACTCCGCCTTACGCCTGTCCCTCTGAAATACCAGGGACTTGCCTTCGACAAGGGCACACCACATAAGGTGAAGCCAACGTCCCTTCTGTTCAGACACTGACTCTGGAGTTCTGGAGTTTCATCAAGGAGATCAGGATCAACTCTTAACAGTATCTAGGTACTCAAATATTATCTCCCTTCTGTTGGAATGATTCTGTTGCCCCTCCTCTGTCTTCTCTGTCCATTTCCCTTATGTTCTATCCACCTTGCAGTCACTTTTCCTTAGGTTAGGCCAAACCCTTTGTTACATTCTGGCTTTTGTCCAGGATTATCTGGAGAGTCACAGGTTTTGGTATCTAAGCTCCCCAAAGCTTTTAAAAATGAACTTACCTCTTTTTCTTGGTTCCTCTCTGTGTTTCCTTTAGGGTCGAGCATCTTGTACCCTTTCCACTATACCCTGCAGTCAATTCCATCCTAGGTTTCATTTCTTGAGCTCTAGGGTGTTTTCTCTCTCTTCAACATACCCAGAAACCCACAGACCTGGCTGAAAGTAGTGCATTCAGGCCAGTTCCAGATTTTCTGCACCTTGGTGTCTTGAGGTATTTTCCCTTTGAAAGTACACTTGTGCCCAATGATGATAGCATCAGGCAAGGCAAGGACAAACTTCTTGGCAGAAACAGTAGCACCAACTTTCTGAAAGTGCTGTAAAATGCAGTTAACAACAACCAAATGATTCCAAATAAACCTTCAGATCCCTGAATTTTTGGGTATAGTTTCATAGGATCTGTCATCATATTGATAGCAGGTAACACCAGATTTGACAGGTAAATCATTGATGAAAGCCATGGTGTGGTCTGGTATCTTGTCTTGGAGGATGAAGGCCATATCAGCTTGATAGATTTGAACTGCATTTGTGTATCCCATAGGGATGGTGGTTAAGTGGTGAGGACCTAAGGGAGTAGTAAAGGATGTCATGTTGCAAGAATCAAAGTGAAGTGGACACTGGTCATATCTAGAAAATAAATCCATCATACCATAAACCACCTATCCTGAAAAGTTCCTGGTTCATGTGATTTGGTTCAAAGGCTATGGAGATATGGCCATTTTAATCCAGAGTCATCATTGTAACAGTTTTGCATCTGTTGATAATCATTAGGGTATTTGACAAATATTAGTACTTGGTATAACCTCCTTTGGCTTTAAGCACTGCCTCAACCCTCCTAGGCATGCTTTCAATCAATCCCTGACACACT
>JBBPQO010000370.1:0-11413 GCA_038092535.1 Xerocomus subilludens | reverse complement strand
CCCTTGTCTCCAACCTTGATGCCCACAACCCCTCCCACCCACCTGCCCACCCTCATTCATGCTCACCTTGCTGTCTTGCATGATGCACATGCAAATAGACAGACAGATGCCCCTGCATGCCCTCATTCTTGTCCTGATGTACATGCATATGGCCCACTCTGGCCCACCTGCACACCTTTGTTCACCCTCACATGCCCACATCCTCCTGATGTGCATGCACATGGCCTGCCCACTTTTCACACCTCACCACATTGAGGATGCCATTCAGTGACCACCACACACTTTCATTCTGCCAAGAGTGTGTGATGGTTGCTGTATGTTGTCATGCACCTGTTTGTGGCACCTTGCCTGTCCACTTGCCCATTTGCCTTACCCATTTGCCTTTGCTCCAAGTGCACGCCTCTCCCATTCTCCCACCTATAGTAGGAGGGATCATTAGTGATCCTTTTGAGATTGATTGCAGGTGTGCAAAGCAAATTATTTAAAGCCTTGGCATGTCAGACTAACACTATTGAGTCAGTGGTTTGAAGCTGCATCTTTGTGAACCATCAGAGTAAGCCTCAGCATGTCAGACTTACCTGAATAGGAGTAGAGGATCATTTTTGAGAATTATTCAGGTTGCATCTCCACAAAGCAAAGCCTACCAAACCAGCAGCCCAGACTTATATTTCTGTGCAACAGATTAACATAGATCTACTATCAAATAACTACATACTTGATGCACATGAAAGCAAACAAATTCATCCATATGATATGAGTGGTTAGAGCCTACAAGTGAATTAAATCAAGAAGACACATGACTATCAAAATGCTATGCTATGCATCTGTTGGAGTAAACTGCATCGGATAATGGGCAAGATACTATGAAACTATGTGCTAGTACATACTCCAAATGTGTGGTATCCTCTGGTTCCTTGACTCCATCAGCCAAATCCAGAAAATGTTTCATGTCTTGCCAAAGATGTTGGAACCTCTGCACTAGCTTTTGCCATATTGAAGCCTGTCACTCAGCATATGTTCTCAGACCTTCTGCAAATGCAGGATCATCCACCAGCCATGCATCAACCTTGTTGGTCCCCCACATGGCATGTCAATGGAGGAAACAGAGGATTCACTGTTGCTCTTCAAATAGTAGCACCACCTCCTCTGACCAGTGGTTTTCTCACGCTTGTGTCCTGCACCATTCAACATGAACTGCTATCATTCACTTAGCATGAGATAGTTAAGTGAATTTGAACATGTTCCATCCTCCACACATTCTAAGTCATCACTGTTAATCTTGAGATGTTGGTCTGAGTAGCCACAAAGCAACCAGATCCATGACAGCCTCCTCTGCCCTTCAGTGTGAGCATCATTAGTGCCCTTCATCATTAAACAAATGTCTCCATCTTCTATATGCCACAGTATGTCCTTCCACCTGACCATGCCTAAATGGTCACCAAGTACAGTGAGGGCACAATGCACTGCCCAATATTTATTGGCATTGGCTGTTACTTTGGCTTCAACAATTTTGAGGCAATTCTGTGAATGTGTATTTGTGCCCTGTCCCCAAGAGAAGCAATCCTTGAACTTGAGCATGTAGGCCTTTGATTGCAATGCCTGACACAGTTCATTCAAGGAATCATGTGCCTAACCCTCTCTGAGTTTCCACTCAATCACAGCTCACATGACAAAAAATTGAGGATGGCAAAAGAATTAGGAAATCTTGAGGACACTGAAGTAGATTAGAGTCAGGGGGGTTTATTGTCTCCCTCACACCTTCTTATAAACTGGCAACTCCTGGAATGAAGAGAATTTGTATTTTTACCCAGGCCTTGATCCACTGCATAAGGGTATTGGCTCTTTGCTAGAGCTGTGCTTTCTGTGTATTGGTAGCATGTTGTCCAAGCTTTTTGATTTCTGCTACAAGACATCGCCTAAGGACAAGAGGATTAGCAAGTAGCTAGAGTGGTTATTGGATGGAACTTACTGCCAGTCCTCTAACTCAATGCCAGAGTCAATGAGGATGCTCAGAGTGACATCTACATGCAATGGGGGGTAATCAAATATACTAGCAGCCAGGGTGTCCTCTTTAGCTAGGTACAAATGAACACTAGCTTGAGTGATTCCTATCACCAATCAGCTGATGTCACATGTGAGTAAGTGGAATGTACCATCAGACTTGACTTCAAATGGATTCAGTCTTGTCATATCATATTTCCATTCCTGAACCTCTTGCTCCCAAGTGGACACAAGGTCAGGGTACTTTGTACCAAGTGATTGAGTGAACTTGGCAAAGTCTTCATTGTGGTCATTCTGTTCTGGAACCACTTCTTGTATTTTGCCAAAATTGTAGTGCCTACTGAGGTGATGAAATGATGACTTGAAGTAGCTCATTAATACTCACCTAAGCTGATCACCTTCTTCCAATTCCAATCCCCAAAATGGTCATCAAGAGTGTCATGATGAGAACCATGGCCCATTTGCTTTGTGTTAGATGCTGCAGGATTGATTCCTGACCATCCATATTCTAGAGCTTCCTCATCTGTTTGGCCTACACCTGCAATAAGGTTAAAAGAGAAGCCCTACTGATACTCATTGATGTGTGCTGGAAGATGGAATTTTGGAACCAAGAACATAATATGTTTTGACTCATGATTGACCTGCCACACTTCAGGAACATGTGGCATCCTGGTGCAAAGGTTCTTATATCATTGACAGGTGATGTCATATAATATTTTGAGAACAAGTAATGGAGCAAAGTTGCACAATGCTGAGAATAATCCATATTAATGAATCTAAATCAAGTGTTGTGGTCAGAATCTGTGTTATCTCATACAAGGGTAATGATCCACTTCTCCCCTTTCTGTAGATCCCCCACTTCACAGGGGAGCTTGAAGACAGGCACAGCCAATGGTCCCAATGCCTTCACAGCAAGGCCAACTTGACTTTGTGTCTGCTGCATTCATGGCAGTATAGCCAGAACAGGTACTTTTCTAGAATACCATATCACTACTAGTAGTACACTGCACCACAATTTAGAACACTGTACTGGCTTTGGTTCATTGATGAATCTGTCAATATAACTCTTGTAAGACATCTCTTCCACAAAATAACCCCATCCATGGCTTAATCCAGGATCGGCAGCATCACTGGAGACTGCTTTGCACTTCAGTCAGAAGTTTGCATCAATTGCAATGAAAAGACCATAAAGACATCTGGCAGTACTGAGAGAAGTCAAATAAATTGCAATAACATGTTCAAAATGAGCATACCATTTGTGTGGTGGTGTTTCTGTCCACCCAGAAGGTAAATTTTTACCAGGTTGAGGGCAAGCAGGGCAAGGCACCACACACTCACCCTCCTAAGTTGCTTCTACACTACTGGCATCATGTCCATGGCCTGACCACTTCAATACTTTGAGGATCACTGATGCCACTCTTGAATGACCCATGCAAACTAATCATAGCATTCCTGGAAATGAAGATTGCATCAATATAACCAATCAGGAGTTGACATTACCTTTGTGTCTTCAAGCCCTGTGTTATCCGACAGTCACATCAGTGTTGTGTAAAATTCATGTGCCAACACCTTCGATTGGAGTGATTGTTAAAGTCAAGCCTGATCTCCTGATGAAACTCTGGAACTCCAGAGTTAGTGTCCAGACAGAAGGGAAGTTGGCTTTACCTTATGTGGTGCACCCTTGTCAAAGGCAAGTCCCCAGTATTTCAGAGGGATGAACGTAGGGCAGAGGGTCAGAGGTCAGAGGATCAGAGGTCAGAGGTTCGAGGGTCAGAGGTTCAAGGAAGGGGTGGGTTAAGATAATGAGCTGAGAGAGAGGACAACAAGAGGAGGACCAAGAGGGCAAGGAGGAAAATCAGAACTAGAATCAATATTCGAACTGAGGGTACAGGAGCAGAGTACAGAGTTTATATACAGAATGAAGCGACAGTATTGGCAATTCTGGCAGAGGTGCGGAGGACCCACCTGTCACATGAGTGATAGCATTTGCAGTTCCAGATCATGTCTAGTAGCCCCTACATGTTGGAGGTGAGACATGGCAGTGATAGTAGCCCCTTGGTGTCAGCACCTGTCAGAGTAATACAAATGGTCAAATGAAATATCAAAGGTAGTCAAATGGTGAATAAACATGTGCAAGTCTGGTGACTCAAAATGGTCTCATAAGCAAGAACACTCTGGAGATTGTGAGAACAAAAGACCGGAGGTATGGAGTTGGACTTAGTGAAAATCATGGATATGACAGTGATAGAAGGTGGAATTCTTCAAGAATGGTGAATGAAACTGCTGTATGAGATTTGTCAGAACTTGCAGGAAACCACTGTGTATGTAGTAGCTGGGTTTATAGTGGTTCTGAAAGCTCGCAACCACAGAAGTCAAGACCCACAGAGTGAACACCATTGCTATGAACAATGACAAACTCATCTTTGATGGCAGGAATGGGGTGATAACACTTGTCACCCCATGGGTGTCCAAGCTGAACTCTTAGGCCCAGATCTTTCAAGGTTCTTCTCTTGAAGTAGATGCCATTCCACTCCTAGAATTAATTAGTGGCCATTTAATTCATATGTCTAACTTGACCCTCCTTCACTCAGTGCAATGGCATCAATGCATGGCTTTGGAGTAGGCAAGAAAGGCACAGCATATCAGTACCAAGACAGTCAGAGCGTCACAGTGAGGCTGGAGATGTCTTGCAATTAATGCAAAGTGTAGAGCTGCTGGATCTTCCCTTCAAACACAACATTTCGTTAAGGAAAGCTTGCAATTTGTTTTTGGCCCACACCAGAATTGGATGGTCCTTCAAAATGACCATGAATAATATCAGTGTCTGAGAGAGATCCACATTAACAATGGATATTTCTTCTGTGGGCCTTTGTCAAGTATCCCAAGATTCACCTCAGAAGGAAGAGAATTCATGGTTACAAGGTTGATTTCATCCAGCCCAGGAAGAGGTACTTTTTCTTCTAGAGGATTGTTGGGGGCTTCAAGCTTGTATTTCTTGTTATCCAACTGAAAATGTCCAGCAGTATCCCTACATAGTTTAGTATAATGCTGGAGATTGGTTCCTGTTTGCCTGTGCCCATGACCATTTTGAATGGCATGATATTAAAGCAACAAGCACACCAGCACACTGGCAAAGTAATGCATTGGAAGTTCACATGATCTGCTACTCGAATCCTCAAGGTGACTTTGCCATCTCTTTCCTTTCTTGATTGCCAGGGGCCAGAGTATTTTCCATCTTTGCAAGGCTTGACTAGCTTGACTCCCCAACCACACCCTTGGCACCACTTTTTCAAGGCCTCTTGGACCTTACAGGTAGGTTTTCATATACATTTAACTATCCTGTTAGGTCTAATATTCTCAGGGTTCACATGTCATCCCCCAGACAAGCAAGGTGCCTCTCTTCCGACCTTTGATCCAGTGATTCCATTGCAATATTAGTTGTGGGCCTGATTTGGCCAGCCTCTGATCCACCTCTCATATTATGCTCCTACATAAGTTCATATCTCTTCCTTGACCATGCATGTGACTTCCTGCAGTGCACTTACTATTGATCCAGCAATTTCATTGCAATATATCAATTATGGGGCTATACTGGCCAGTCTGTGAGGCTTCCTCTGTGGTGCACTTGCCTGTGTGTCTGTGCATCTGTGTGTCTGTGCACCTTCATATGCACACTCCTGCTCTCACCTTTATCCCTCACTGTGTATCCCACCATACACACACTCACATCCAGGCCATCACTGTCACCCTCAACTCACCCTCCTCTCAACTCCATTCTACCACAGCCATGCTCATGTCCAGGCCACCACCTGTTCTCGACTGTGCCATGATCAAGGAAAAAAAGCAAGGTAAGTCATGTCAAACTTTAATGTATTCCATTAAATCACTTATTTGCAAAGGATGTTGATGATGCCAGGACATTGGCAGTTCTGAGCCCATGTAATGTGTCTGAGGCTGCCACTATATCTACATGGAAATGCTCACAGAACATTTCTTCTTTGACAATTTTTCCACATGCCATTTTGACTCCAACCTCTTCTACAGCCTCTTTCCCTTGTGTTACACCTACAGCTCTTCCAGATCCATTCAATCCTGCCTTTACTGCTCCCACCATCCCATGGAATGGCCCTCACCATTTATTTGTTCCTGGTGGCCTTAGCAAGAAAAGTCATTGCCAGAATATGTATAACAACTTTACTTTTGACCTCCTCCCCCCCATACCTTTGAAAAACTGTATGCTGTGGTGCATGGGCACTGTGTCGGTATTGTTACTGAATCATAAGTCTTGATTCTGTGCTATTATGTGCACACTGATTAATGATCACACCAAGGTTGCTACCATTGCTTATCAATATCCCATACACACTTCACTACAGCATGGAAATAGAGGAAAAAGGCATTGAAGTAATTATGGATCATATCGATGATGGAATGGCACATTGGTTATAGTAGTTACATGTTTTGACAAATGTGTCCATCAGTACACCTATCTTGATTCTTGATGCATTATACACTTTAAAACACTGACTTGTCATCAGCCTAAAGGTTGCTAGTGTTGTCATGCAATTGTCCATCATAGCCAGCTGGGTATTCTTTGCACACTCCTAGAAATATAATTTTACAGTATTGAATCATGTAACTATTGAGTGAGTTTTGACTCTGTACCAATCATCTATTGTTTGGGCAGAACCAGACAGGCATACCAATATATTGATGAGGTACATGATATACAAGGTTATCATGGGTATATATCAGAAGCATTCTTCTTGGTGTCAATCTCATAAACTAGCTAATCAACATGTTACTAGTACTTGAACATTCAATGTTCAATTTTGTAGCTATCAAGCAAGTGTTGACTCTGTCCCAATAGTTTTCAGCAAGAATACCAATAGATTGACAAGACACATCGTCCAACCCTACTATCCAGCTTTGGCTGGGCCTGGCCCAACAACTGCTGTAGCCCTGACCACGATGTCAATACCTAGTCCAGTCATAAAGCAGGAGCAGTGCAACTTTCAGCACATGGCTAACCAGAGTTGTGCTTTTTGCACAGACTCTAGCCATTTTATGGGTAGCTGCCCTCATGGCAAACCCTACACAACCAGTCCAGAAATGTAAGCCATGGTTCAGATGGCTGACTTTACCTGCTGAATGGGTGATGCATCTCCTGCATAGCTGGTACTCATTGTTTGCAGAAATATCTAGACCACATGACTTTACAAGCCACAACTGTGACCACCACTTCAGCTGTCACTGCCAGTATTTCTCCCCTTAGTTGCCCCGATACTGATGCAGTCCTGAACATTGATTCCTCAGTTTTCATGGCCCTGGTCAAACCATTGGATCAAGAGACTGACCCAGCCTTTGCAAACCCTGACTTCCAACTGTATATTGCCCAGGCTTGGGCCAGCTTCTAGGCTGACAAAGCCAGGGAAAAGTGTAAACAATCTTGCTTTGATGGTGTTCAAATGCTGCCATGCAAGACTGGTTGCCCTGATCCTCACATGGCTTTAGTTGCCAAGGAGATAGTCTCTCCTGTGATAGAGGCAGCTGGTAGTATGGCATCTAGTTTCTCAAGACTGGCAGCACCCACATCTACTACCTTCAAACCTGTGTCTACTACCTTCAAACCCACTTTGTCCTTTGCAATTAGTAACATCCCCCCTAGACCTGATTACACTAATGTATCTTCTACTGCCCTAACTGGGAAATTTAGGTATACCTTCCCCCTCGAGGATGATACTGCCTCTAAGTGCATTGTCAAAAAAGTCCTCAAGACTGCTATCTCCATACCAGTCAAAGACCTTTTATCTGCTGCCCTGGAGTGCCACAAGCAACTCCAAGAGCTTTCTGCTACTAAGCAAATCCCAGTATTGACTAACATGGTTCAGGTCAATGAACTTGCTGGCCATGATCCTGGTGCTGTAGAGCACAAATTTGGGGACCAGGTGCATCAAAATGATGATGGTCTCATTGTCATGCATCACAGCATACTGTTATGGTCCCTTGAAGCCAAGGTGCTCACCAGCAGGTCTATCCTTGCAGTCTTGGACACCAGATCCAAGATTGTTGCCATGCCTAAGCGGGTGTGGGATGCACTCAGACTACTGGTCTGGTCTGACCATGTCATGACCATGTCAAATGCAAATGCCAGCACCAAATCAACCATCAGTGTCATCAAGAACCTGTGCCTCGACTTTGGTGTGGGAGATGTTTGCCTGCAGGTACAGGTAGTTCCATGGGCAAACTTTGACCTTTTGCTTGGTTGACCATTCCACTGCCTTATGAGTGCATCTACTGATGATTTTCCTGATGGTGCATAGACAATCACCCTCTGTGACCCTAATATAGGCAAAGTATACTGATTCCCAACCCACACTTGGACTCAAGGTTGTCCAAAGTGCCGGTGTGGTCTATCTTGAACAAACCATCAGTCCATCATGGAGATGGGTTTTTAGAGTTTGATGATCTGCTGCAAGGTTGGGGAGATTTTATTGCATTATCACCTTCTTGTTCAGTTACTTTTAATCTGGCTGCTTTGTTGCCATACTGGTCTTCATTACCAGACTTACAACTGTCCAGTACATCCCCTCCCTATACTTTCCTCTCTTCTCTGCAGTCCATATTGTTCCCATTTCATATTCATGCACTTTCATCTTCTTACACTCTTGATCCTGTATCCCATTCCTTGGCCTATAAGCTGGTGGCCAAGAAGGTCTGGCCAGTCATGCCTCCTCTCAAGGAGGAGTACTGCATCTTGCACCCGTTGCCTGATAATCCCCTTGCCAGGCTTTTGCCATTACCCACTCACCCCCTGGACTCTGTGCCAGGCACTCATTTTACTCAGGAATACACTGACAAATTAGATCTTGACCCCACCAACTGGTTATCGCCTGAAGTGGTCAAGCTAGTCTGGTGGATAGTCTGAAATTATGAGTGCTTCTTTGCTTGGATCCCAACTGAGTGAGGATGCTTGGATGAGTGGTATTTTCCACCAGTCAAGATTCTGACCATCCCCCATACACCATGGATCCTCCACAACATTCCAATCCTCCATTATTGTGGAAGCAAGCAATTCAAATCATCAAAGACTGGATTGCTTCCAGAGTATACAAGCTGTTCACTACCACATACCAGTCTCATTGGTTTTGTGTGCTCAAGCAGGATGGCAAGATGCTGCATTTGGTCCATGACCTCCAACCTCTCAATGCAGTCAGAATCAGGGACTTGTCAGTCCTGCCTTTTGTCAAGCACCTGGCCAAATCATTTGGTGTATATGCATTCTATGGCATGATGGACCTTTTTGCAAGTTATGACCAGCATCCACTGCACATAGAGTCCTGGGATATGATGACCTTCAATAGTCTGGTTGGACCACACTGTCTTACTACTCTTCTGAAGGGTTATACTAATGCTGTACATATTTATCAAGCCGACATGGCATTCATCCTACAAGACAAAATCCCCCATCATACCATGCCTTTTATCAATGACCTGCCAGTCAAGACTGAGATGATATTAACAATTGGATGGCTCATATGAGACCATCCCAGAAAACCTGGGTATTCATGTATTCATTTGGAAGCACCTGACTGTTGTGCACAGAATACTGCAATGGCTTGAGAACATCAATGCAATGGTCTCAGCCAAGAAGTTTGTGCTTGCTGCTCCTGATGCTTCTATAGTTGGACACAAGTGTATGTTTGAGGGTCGCATTCCCCATGAGGTGAAGGTGCAGAAAATTCACAACTGGCCAGAATGCCAGACTGTGTTGCAAGTCCATGGGTTCCTCAGGACTTGCAGAGTAGTCCAGACTTTCATCCATGACTTTGCAGCTATTTCACATCCTCTTGTTGATCTGACCCAAAAAAGTGTCCCCTTTTATTCAGGAGACACACAACATGATGTAATGATTCATCTGAAGGACAAAATTGAAAAGTACCCTGCACTTCATCAGTTGGACTAGGAGTCTGGCTGCAAAGTCACTTTAGCCATGGATACTTCCATCATTGCCATCAGCTTCATCCTGTCCCAGGAGGAAGAGGATAGTAAATGATATCCAAACCGCTTCTGTTCTATCAGCCTTACCAGCATGGAAAGCTGGTACTCTCAGGCTAAGCTCGACCTCCTTGGACTGTTTCATGCTCTTCAAGCAGTCCAGGTTTTTATCTTCAGTGTCACTAACCTTGTCATCAAAATGGACACCAAGTACATAAAGGGTATGATTAACAATCCTGACCTACAACCCAACACAACCATCAACTGGTGGATTGCCGGTATTCTTCTATTCCACTTTGAGCTTCATCAGATTCTGGCTGATAAGCATGCTGGTCCAGATGGTCTCTTCCAGTGACCTCATGCCAATGATGATCTGGCTGAGGATGATGATGTCAAGGATTGGCTAGATAATTTATATTCATTTTCCATTGTTCTTCTGAATGAGAGGTATCTCCACTTCATGTCTGCTTCCACTTCTTCCACCACTTCTCCCAGCATGCACTCCTTATTTTTGGTTTGCTTGGACTATGTTCTGTCTTTGCCTGCTTCTCATCCCTATCCTTTAGCAGTCTATCAGCCTGTTTTTCTTTCATCTTTTGTTTCATCGGACTTGTTCCCTGCCATACCTACCATACCCTGGTCTGCAAAGGCAATGGCAAAGGAAGCCCAGATTCATTTGATCTGTGGTTTCCGTGAAACCTAAGTTCACTCTACTGACCTTTCTGATGCAGACTTTCAGACCTTCATCAATTCTACCACCAAATTCTTCATTCTCAATGGTTCCTTATGGCATTGTAAGTCACACAGCCACCATTAGCTTGTCATGCCAGAGGGTCAGAGGTATGGACTGATTAAGGAGGCACATGATGACCTCAGGCACAAAGGTGTCTTCACAGTCCAGACCCAACTTCTCCTATGCTTCTGGTGGCCAATGTTGGTGGCCAATGTCAAGTGGTTCATCCACACCTGCCACAAGTGTCAAGTCCGGCAGACTGACTGGTTGCACAATCCCCCGACCATCCTGGTTATCAGCAGATTGTTCTGCAAAGCTCATATCAATACCATGCTGATGCCCAGGTCTGGTAGCTATTGGTATATCATCCAAGCCTGCTGTGTGCTGACCTCCTATTCAGAATGGCATATTGCACTCAGAAAACTCCTCTGCTCTTGCATCATTTATCTTCAAGGATCTCCTCTGCAGGTGGGGTCCTCTTGGTGAAATTGTTACTGAGAATGGTCATGCTTTTGTTCAAGCATTAGATCATATGACCTGGTTTGGTATCCATCACATTCAGATCTCCCCCTACAACTTCCAGGTGAATGGTGTAGTTGAACAGTGTCATTACAATGTCCAGGAGGCCATTGTCAAAACCTTCCAAGGGGGGGAGTTACACTGGCATGTTGCTGCTCACTT
>JBBPQO010000369.1:0-11419 GCA_038092535.1 Xerocomus subilludens | reverse complement strand
CTGTTGCTGAGTTGTCCACCCCCATTCACTCACACACCATTTCAAATGCATCTGCACCTGTTTGCACACTTCCCATATCAACAACCTGACTCAATGCAAACAAAGTTGATGTGTCACATCAACATGCTGTGCCACATGAGCCTCACCACTCCTTTCCAATCCCAACAACCTTGAATTGGCAGCACAATGTCAGGAGTCAAGTAGAATAGCTATTTAATTCCTGTCTACTATTGGAATAATATCTTCATCCACAAACTAGGATGAGCATTGACATGCAAAACTGGGATAACTTTTTCAAAGCAAACTGGAATGAGCATCTTCAAAGCAAACTGGAATGAAACCTTGCACAGCATTTTTGGCTTGTGGAAAACCGAGCTCTGCTCATACAATATGATGTGCAAAGCTGCCAGGAGCATCCTGAACACCACAGGAATGAACATGTTAACAAGACAAAGGCAAAACATCATGAATTCAATCCAAAAGATTCTAGAGACATTCTTGATGAGGAGGGCAAGTCACTGGAAGATGTTGAGGCTGTCAAAATAGGTTTGGAATACAATTGGAAGTGCTCAGAAGGCAACAGAAATGAATACTTCAATAAAATGAACACACTATATCCAGATATAGAGTCTAAAAAGCATGTGGGTTGGCAGACTGAAATTTGACCATTCCAGGGCAATCGAACAGGTTTTGTAATGGACAACAAAGCCAGTGGCACACACAGCAAGTCAAAACAACTTAAAATGTGACTATGGGCTATTAGCTAAACACAGCATATGTCAGCATGAATGGTATGGGAATGTACCTAAGCCATCCACAACACCCCAGAAGTGTCCTAAATGTCCTCAGGATCCACACCCACCCTATTGTCAAAGGAGACTTAAGGCAAGATCTGGAAGGATCAGCAGAAGCAAGTCTGCTTACCATATATACCATCATGTCAAGGCCATACTACAGACTATAGACATAGATCCTCAGTCATTCATTGGAATACTAGAAAAGTGCATTCTTTGATTGTATTCCTTTGATTCTCCTCCATTCTCCTTGAGAGGGAGTGTTGTGAACTAAAGGTTGAGTCAATTTGTATGAACTCAATGCTTAGTAGAAAGAAAACTTCAAAGCCACCAATGTAGTTTGAACTGATGTATTTAGAAATTTGGACATTTGATATATATATACATAGACATAGGTTTGGTTTGTTATAGAATCATATTTCTTTTTACTTGAAAGCTAGCATGAATGGTGTGATATGAAAACCAGAAATAACATCTTCATCAAAAAAAATAACGGATTAGCTTTTTCAAAGGAAACTAGGATGAGCATCTATCTTCAAAGCAAACTGAAATTAGCACTGCAGGGCATTCTCGGCTTGCCGAAAACCAAGCTTTGCTTGTCTGCAATTATTTGGCAACCGTGAATGCGTTGCTCTTTGCGAGAATAGTTGTGTCGCTGCAAGAAAAGAGGTGCCATAAGCGATAGTTCGTTCTCGGGACCAACCTATGAGTCTTACGAGACCGCCGCGGCGCTGAGGTAGTAACCACCGATTGGACTGGTAACGAAGATCCATAAATAGACTCGATCAGAATTTACGAATCAAATGCTCACTTGTAGGCATACACAGAAGGAATAGTTACAGACATCTGCGCAGTGAAAGCTTGATTGTCCGAGAATATGTAGAAAACAGCATTGTTGGGATCGTCGTTTTGGAGCCTCAGCGCAGCCGTGGGGGGATCACTTGAATTCGTGGTCGCTTGAAACTGGAGTTGATGACCAGCGGTCACGACGGTGTTATGTGCGACAGAGAGTTGCAACGCCAAGACGTAGGAGGCACAGAAAGCGAGAACACTACCAAGACACGCCGGTCAACGCGACGAGAACGGAAGGAATCAATGACGAATCTACCTGAGCTTGGCGAACATGCTTAGGGGTGATGCGAGATTGGTAGACTGAGGGTGTACTAACTTTCCTGGAGAGTAATGATGCTGGGTTTTATATCGGAGAGCTTCCCTCAAACAACAAGCGTTTTCTTTTTGCCTACTGGGCCTTGGCGTTTCCCAACCTGGGAACTGTCAACGGAATAGTGCTCACGTCGTTATGTTTCGTCTCCTGTTTACGATCACAGGATACTGTACAGTGGACCTGAACCCAGGTGAGATCTAGGACATAAGCATGGCCCCGTTTGCCGAACCGGAAACGTGCACCGAAACTCATATCTGTCAGAACTCGTATTTCCCATTCATGAGTTGTCGTCTGGGTTGGTCCTAACAATATCCTTCAGACTACTTGCCTTCAGATGACGTACTAATTTGTTTCTCCTGTCGCTCTCAAGTGACACTGGTGGAGCTGAAGGACTATGAATCTGGTTCTCTCACACAATGCTTGCCACATATTCAAGGCGGATGCTTCCGATGAGTGGGTGCTGGAGTAAAAGCACGAGGTGAGAAATGGTAGATGGAAAATATCTTTTGTTTCCCAGGATTGTGCAAAAGATATGGATCGGGAGCGCAGAAACAACCACCTGTGCTGACAAGTTGTTTCCGGATAATGTTAGGTTCGAGATGAAGGTGGAGTCGGTTCGTGTGCATCGGTATTGTGCAAGGGCCATGAGAAGGGGAAAGGGACAGGGAAAGAGGAAAGGGAGTGGTGACCAGTTCACTGGTGAACTTTTGGAAGTTCATCTCGTCTCACTGCAGAATGTGGGTGGAGTCACTTGAAGCCATCAGCAAAATAGAGTTTTGCTTATTCATGCTTATTCATGTTTGATACATGCCTGTCCTAAGCTTTTGCAGCAAGTGTGGTACAAGCAGAATAAGGTAGCTCATCAACTTATTTCATGCCTTTTCAGCTCTCATAAGTATATAAAAAGCATAAAAAGCATGAAAGTGTACTATCAAAAAGGCTACTCAACACTAATATTATAGTCTCATTCCATCCCATCCCTTCTTATCATCATTCATCTGATGGTGGTCATGGTAGAGTGGTGGTGTATGCACTGCAAGGGTGACAAGAATGGGACATTGTCCCATTCTTGTTGTTTTCCCATCCCATCCATCCATCTGTTTGGTGATGGTTGTGGTAGTGCACAAGTTGTAAAAGTGGAGGCTCATTGCTGCCTTCTGTGGGGCGGTAGTGGTTAGTGTCAAAGTGGCATACAATAACACAGGTCACTGGTTACATACCTTTTGGATGAGTGCTTGAGTCAACACACAGATAGTAAAAGGTAAAGGTCCCAGTGAGAAATGGCATGCTTGGTCATGTTTGGGAAAGTTTGTACATGTTTTTGTGGCATAGCATACAATATCATGGCTACACAGGAGCCTCTATAGAAAATGGAACTTAGTGCCTACTACTCAATATCTGCATATGCTTTGAAATAATAGGTCTGCAATAGCATATCACATCAGAAACTGGCATGTCCATCTAGAGCCTCCTCTGTGCTCACATATTAGGGGTTAATGCCTAAACAGGTATTGGAGCTCTATGCTCCACTAATTGTAAATACCTCATGTAGGCTTCAGTGCATGTGATATCATTTATCATATGCATGATATAGTACTTGAGTACATAAAGCAGACCTCTGTAGGAGGGCTGAATTCTTACTTTTACCTCTATGACTTACCATGAATACACACCATTTGTTTCCACTCAAGTGAGCTTGAGGAAAAGTGGAAAGCCCACATAATAATACCTTACAATTTTTTGAACCTCAGAAAATGTGTTTGTGATGAGTCATACAATGACTAGATATAGCCAGCCAAAGGCTACAGTAGCTGAGGCACCAGTTGGAGGGAGTAAACCACCATCCAACAGCCAACAGCATTGAAAAGGAAAAGAACCCAAAAAGGTTCAAAAGGATGATAAGCAGTTCAAAAAAGTGGTTAGGAAACCAAAGATGAATGTGTGATTAGGTGCAGCCAAAGGACAAAAAGCCTTTCAATTTGGGATAGAAATGTCCATGCCTGGAGAACTTCAAGCCTCTAAGACACTGAGTAGTGAAATCACTACAAGAGGGTTGAGAGATGAAAAGGAAAAAGACCCACTGAGTCCATACCAAATGTGATCTCTCACGTTGTGAGACTGAAAGGGTTGGTTTGCTGAGGACAGAGAGTCCTCTTGCACAAGTATATACAGAAGGAGTTATTCTTTCATTAAGGGAGCAACTTGAGGAGGAAGCTGCATTAGACCCAAGACTGGCCCTTGAATCAGTTGCCAAATTTCTAGACAGTGTTCAGTACCAATGGGAACAATATGGAGAAGGTCCAGGAGGATTTGATAATCATTGGATAAACCCAGGGCAGTGAAATGCTGCTTTGATGGAAAGGTTCAAGCAGTTGTTCATTGTGGCTGCAGAAGATCAAGCAATAAGTAAATCATTGATATTGACATGGTTGACCTCTCTAGCATCTAATCCTGAAGTAAAAATTGAAGGACTTTATAGCCCTTCTATGCCAAGAAACACATCTCCAGCTGGAATGAAGAGAGTACTGGAAGGTACAAGGAAAACAAGCAGGGGCCTAGCTCCAAGTATGCCAAATCATCCAGTATATTGGTCAGGACAAAGCTCAGACATTATCTGACACCTATATGGTGGAAATAGAGCAGCTGCAATACTGCATCAAATAGCATGGGACTGTGTGTTGGCAGAGGATAATATCAATCATGGAAATAACTGTGATGGGCAGGTGTCCATCAGGAACGACAAAGGAGATCAGGTTGAAATGCAACCCAGCAGGGAAATAATTCCCACCAGGAGCAGAATCAAAGGCAAAACCCTGAAAGAGGATGACCAAACAGAGGTGGAGGTTTACAACTCCACAAGGACCCCTGGCAGGAGGACCTCCAGGAGGATATCCTCCAGATGATGACCAAGACAATGGTGACAATAATGATGGAGAAAGTGAAGGTGAGGCACAGCCTACTGAGCACAGAGCAAGGAGGAATTACCTCCAAGGATTTACCCTGGAAACACCAGGTATATGAATTTTATGGGTCAAAGATATTTGCAGAGAATCTACAAACAAGTTGGATTACTGATAGGACCCATAGGTCTGGAAGTAAAGACAATGAATCCATCAAAACTGTCTAAGTATGGAGGACAGGATGACCTTGAAAAATTTGATGACTGGCTCAGCCAGTTGTTGGAATACTTTCATATCTTTAAGGTAATAGGTCTGGATAGGCATGCAGATCGCATCCTGTACACAGGTTTGTACTTGGAAGACCTGGCTTCTCAATGGTATGACCAAGAGGTTGATGCACCAGATCATCTGGTACAATATTGGTTGTTTGAGGACCTAATTTACAGACTGTTTAAATGCTTCATACATGAAGTGTTGGCACAGAATGCAGTGGATCAATTTGATTGAATGAAGTATAATTCTGAGAAAGGTGCATTAGCCTTTTATGATGATCTAAAGAGGAGGGTGCACCATATGGTGCCACCTCCAGATAATTTTCCAGAAATTCCTCCATGGATTACCACATGTGATAATTTGAAGCATTTTTGAGGTGTGGAATCTCAGCAGAGCATTCCACTATTGAGGAAATACTCAAAGAAGTACATAGGATAGAGACAGCCCAGAAGGCAATCTCCCTGCATCTGCATACTAGTCAATTTAGTTCTGGAGGGAAAACCTCCCAGAATAAGAGCCACTTGAATGCTCACCCTAGCAACAACAGGAAGGATGACACCTTCAAAAATATACGAAAAAACAATGGATCTAAGTACTTCAGGAATGGAAATATAATCTACCAATGTAAGCAGGATACTCCTGCAAGAAATGATCAGAGAGGTGGTAGTGACCACCAAAAGAGGGAGAAACCCCCTTTCTCCAAAGAGAAACAAGGCAGGAAACCATCCATGCCTATGCAGAATGTAACCTGCTATGGATGTGGAAAACCAGGACATTTCATGATGAATTGTTCTGATTGTAACAAAAATGCTGGCTCAATTGGTAACCATCCCCATCTACATGCAGTAGAGGTACAGGAAGACAAACAGCAGGTTGACACCTGCAGTACTGAGCACCTAGAAGAGGAGTTTGCAGATGAAACCATAGAGAATTCACAGATTGTCATAGTTGAAGATGACAGTGAAAAGGAAGTTGATGTCTATTATGACAACATTTATGGGGGGCCTTTTGAGCTCAACATGGAAGAAAGCAATATTGAGGATGACAATGAACTGGTAGTGAGTTTAGGTGCAATGTGCCAATCAAGAAAACAATTGGAGGACATAAATAGTGTCCAATGTTCCATAATGAATGGAATATTGGATTACTCAGAGGATAGGGACATTAAAATGCCCCACCTTGAGAGTGATCATAAAGTGGAGGTTCTACCTCCAGTCTGACACAGTACAGAGGATATATGATGGATGTGGTCTTTGCTGTATGGAGTGATCCACAAAGATGGACACTGTGTGCAATGTAATCAGCACAGAGAGCATCTTGCTGAGGCAGGGATGAATGGTGAACCATCATTCATTGCAGCCTCAAATTATCCAACACAAGTAGCACAACAAGAGTTTGATAGGGGATGGCAAGAATGCAATGAAGCACAGATGTGAGGAGAAAATGTAGAGCTGCAACAACTCTACTGGAAAATTGGAATATTAACCAAACAGGTCAGATGGTTTGCACAGGAATGTGCAGAAGTGTGAAGCACACTTGAAGAGGTGACCTGAGACCTCCAACAGCAATGAACACAGACAGTAGAGTAAAATATCACCAATCTGAGTGCATGGATATTGAAATTAAGTGACTCAAGGATCAAGAACATTGGCCTCTATGAAGATGATGCTATTGTTGAGACCCTGCAAGGTTACCTTATTGTGTCCAGAGTTACTGGATCACAGGAACCAGGGGGTCATAGGCTGCCATGACCTGTGCATGGAAGCAATAACAACTGCACATACACCAAGTATGGAATAATATACATTTAGATATGCTCTACAGAAAAAAAATGCAGTGGAGCAGGCATGACCTCAGGTCATCCCTGAATTGTGCTATTGCATGATGATAGAAATTGTAATCAATGGGTGTAAGGCATATGCCATGATTGACACCAGAAGCACTGGAAATTTTATTAGCCCAGCATTTGCTAATGTTTCTAGGATGAAAGTATTCCCCTTAGAGCAGTAGTTTACACAGCAATTGGGCTGCATTGGCAGCTGCTCTAAAATTATGCATGGATGCATAGCAAAGACCTCCATGGATAAATTCACCATGGAGGCATGTCTTGATGTAGCAAACATTGATAAGGACAACTGCATATTAGAAATACCATTCCAAAGGGAGCATAAAGCAGTGCTTGACTTCCAGTCAAAGCACATTTGGCTAGGCAATGTCATCATCGAGTTCATGTCTGAGAAGACTGAGGTATACCCTCTGGGCTTGGTTAGAGCCAAAAAAGGGGATACCCCTTCAACAAATTGACTTCCAAGCCCTGTGAGGTGATTACCACCTTGTGAGGGCTTGAGAGGGGGGAAAGGAATAGTCAAGACTATGGAGATAGCAGCCATAAGAAAGAAAAAAGTACCTACAAATGAGAATATACCATGATGCAGGAACCAATGGTTCCAAAAGTATGAGTACAGATTGAAAGGAATCCTTCCAAAATTACCTCCATTTAGGAAGGTAAACCATAAGATCAAGTTAATTGATGAGGGCATGCAGTATAATTACCACCTGCCAAGATGGCCAGATGCACTGAAGCAGCAGTTGTTGGAAAAAAACTGACTTTATATGGAAGCTAGATGGTAGATTATAAAAAGTGTCTTACAAGCCGCACCAATGTTGTGCATTCCAAAGAAGACTGGAAAGTTATGAACAGTCATAGGCAGCCATAAAGAAATGACAATACTGTCAAGGATGTAATGCCCTTTCCAGATCAGGATCAGATTAGGATGGATGTGGCAAGAGAGAGATATTGCTTGAAGATTGATTTATCGATGCTCACAAACAAGTTCATATTGACACAGAAGATGTCTGGAAGACAGCCTTCACTATCATCTATGGTACCTTCATCAGCCAGACAATGTAAATAGGCAGCAACTGTGATGGCCCAGCAATGTTCCAATGGCTAATGACTATAATATTTAGGGATGCCATAGGATGCTTTGTATATATCTACCTCAATGATATATTCATCTATAGTGACATGATTGAAGCTCATGTGGAACACCTTGGAATTGTCTTTGCCATTCTAGAGAAGGCAGACTTCTATCTTGAAAAGGCAAAGTGCAAGCTCTATGCTAACAAGCTCAACTGCTTAGGTCATATAATTGACCAGAAAGGCATACATGCTGATTAGGATAAGATGGCCTGAATAAGGAGTTGGAGGACTCCAACAAATCTAAATGAAGTCCAACAATTTATAGGACTGGTGGAATACTTGGCACAGTTCATGTCAGATGTGTCAGTGTATACAACACTACTAATGGGAATACAAAGAAACAAACACCCATTTATGTGAAGAGAAATCCATGAGTGATTTTTCCAAATAATTAAAGACCTTGTGTGTAAGTTCCCAATCCTATGGACAATAGATCCAAGGGGATCAGAACCAATATGGGAAGTGTGTGATGCATTACTATATGGAGTAGGTATATGGGCAGGGACCTGAATGGAAGACATGTCACCCAGCAGGGTTTATGTCAAAGAAACTGAGTGATGCACAACAAAATTATAGAACATTTGAGCAAGAAATGCTCACAATAATTGAGGCACTGCTCAAATAGGAGGATAAACTCCTCAGATTCAAGTTTATGATTGTTACTGATCATGAGGCTTTAGGGTACCTCAAAACCCAGAAAAAGTTGTCAGCACAACAAATATACTGGATTGACTATATGTCAAGGTTTGACACAGAAACCATCTATGTGAAGGGCATGGATAATCATATAGCAGAATGCTTGTCTCACTACTATGTTAGAGAGAGGGAGGTGAAGACACCTCTGAGGAAGTGATGGAATGGGCAAATGCAGATATATGTTTAGACCCAGAAGGTGATGACCTTCTGCATGATCAATGGCAAGAGCTCAAATTGGCTGCCATGAGGGTGAATAACCCTCAAAAGAGTCAATGACTCAAGGAAAGAAGAGAAGCCTGGAATGTAGAGGCTGAAGAAATGGCCTCAGCAAGTGAAAGGAGGATTGAGAACCCTGAGTCCACCAATGTGGGAGAGGATTTGACAATTCTCAAATCAGCTGAGATATCTGATGCCTCTCCAAAGTCATATGGCAGATTGCCAGAATTCCAAAGTGCAGTGCAGAGGGGATATAAAACAGACTCACTGTTTGCAAAGGTGCTTCAGCATCCAGAGTGTCATCTACAGTTTGTAGACAAAAGTGGGTTGCTCTACACAAAGAATAGAGCAAGTGAGGAGGTACTATGCCTCCCAGAAGGAAATCTGAAGGGTGATACAATTATCACCTGTGTGATTGATGGAGCACACAAGTCCCTTGGGCATTTTGGTGTCCAAAGAACAGCAGATTATATCTGCAGGTGGTTTTGGTGGCCAAAACTAGGCCATGATACTGATCAGTTCTGCAGGTTGTGTCCAACCTGCCAGATGATAAAATCGAGTACCCAACAGCCCCTAGGCCTGTTACATAGTTTACCTATGCTGACAAGACCATAGGGGTCAATATCTATGGACCTTGTGAAACCATTCCCACTGAGTGAGGGATTTGACTACCTTTGGATTGTACTATGTTGACTAATGTCCTTGGTACACCTAGTACTGGTGACAACAATGGTACAAGCATCTGAACTTGCAGTAAAGTTCCTAAAAGAACTTGTCCAATTACATAGACTTCTAGAGACAGTAGTCTCAGACAGAGACACAAAGTTCATGTCAATATTTTGGCATGAACTGCATCAAATGATTGGAGCAAAGCTCTTGATGTCAACTGTGCTCCAGCCACAGACAGATGGTGCCTCAGAGAGGGCCATCAGAAGTGTAGTATAACTACTATGAGGGATGGTGAGATTAGAACAAGATAATTGAGTGGACAAAGTTCCACTAGTTGAGTTTGCAATCAACTCAAGTATAAGAAGTTTGACAGGGTTTGCACACCCTTTGAACTAAATTATGGGTACATGCCCATAGTATAGTAATGCAAAAAATCAATGAAGGGGACCCTTTACCAGCCCCAGGAGTAAGGGATTCATACAGCAAGCTGTATAGAATTTGGTGATGGTGCATGACATGATAATAGAGAGCAGAGTATTGCAGATGCATCATGCTAACAAGAGACAAAAAGAAGGGATCACCCTTCAAGTGGAAGACAAAGTATACTTGTCTACTCATTATCAAAAGGTAGAGCACAAAAACTTGTGCCTAGATATATCAGACTGATGAAGGTCCTGGCAAGAAATGCCAATGATACATATATGCTGGAGTTACCATATGAAATGGTAAGGAGATGCCTACATCCAATGTTTCACATTGGACTTTTGTGTCACCATGAGGTAAATGATGATGTGCAATTCCCAAAACAGGATGCACAAACCCTGTACAAATTTGGCTCTGCTGACAAGAGTGAGTGGATTGTGGACAAAATAATTGCTTACCATTGGAATGTGAACAAGGTAGAAATCCTTGTAAAGTGGAATCTGGGAGACTCCACCTGGGAACCTAGCATGGATTTCAGAGAACTTGAAGCCCTAGACAGATATCTAGAGCTTCAAGGCATTACAATGGTATGCCGATTGCCCCAAAGGGCAGATAGTACATATAGGCATACAGGACCAAGTATTGGTCATAGCTGGTCACTACACTTCAGCATTGATCAGAAAAGAAATACCATCAAATAAAAGAAAATACCAAAATCAGAAAAATCAAAAACTGTCAAACAACCATAGGTACAATAACAAACAAACAAAACATTACAATGCCTTCTATTGTAATTAAAATTTGTTGTTGATCATGTTTCTTGTTACATAATTTTCTTTTTTTGTAATGTGACTTAAGTATAACATGTCTCACTTATTTCCCCTTCCTTCCCTAATATCACCATGTTAATTGCATGAGTGCAAAATGCCCCAGCAGCATAATGCTATCCACTTCTCCTCCCTTGAGGACTTGTCTGTGTGTGAGCATGAAAAGTCCTGCTCATGCAATGTATGATTTCTTGCTATAGAGTTTTGTGCTCTATTTCCATTGGTGACCAAGACAGTCACCAGACCAGCAGCAGCAAGCAGCCAAGATAAAGCCCATCTCCCTCTCTCTTTTTGTTGACATGACAAATGCTGCCATCACAATCCTCATGGCCCCAGAGGCTGGCTGGCACATCCAGTCCTCCAAGCATGACCAAGAGGTACATTTGTAGTGTTGTGAGGGCAAATTTTCTAACTATATTGTAGGGGCAAAGCACAAACTTTTTATCCAATGTGATCAAGAAAATCTGTATCTG
>JBBPQO010000368.1:0-11449 GCA_038092535.1 Xerocomus subilludens | reverse complement strand
ACTAAGAAATTGTACCTGACCTCATGGAAAGGGTATTCCCCAGTGGAAAACACCTGGGAAACCAAATCCAACCTCCAACACTCTGCCTCCATCTTGTCATCTTATAGATGATGCCATAACCTCTGATAAGGTAGAATTTTCTTTGCTCAATGGTCTCTTCATGAGTATCTTGCAAATGAAAGCTACCTCCCCTCAATGGCCTTCCTCTCATCCACTATTGCCCCCTTGTCATAATCAACTTCTACTTTCCCACTTTGTTCTCATCATGTCTATCCAATGTTCCTTTCTACCCACACTGCTCATCTTCTTTATGCTGCTGTCATCGATACCCCTCATATCCTCCTTGTGTTTGAGCACAACCCCCTCTATCATGATGATACCATC
Organism: Xerocomus subilludens; assembly: GCA_038092535.1. Classification (NCBI taxonomy): domain Eukaryota; kingdom Fungi; phylum Basidiomycota; class Agaricomycetes; order Boletales; family Boletaceae; genus Xerocomus; species Xerocomus subilludens. The sequence goes on along the minus strand of JBBPQO010000368.1, from coordinate 11,065 downwards.
ACTCATGAACTTATCCATTTAATTCATGATGTTCTCCTCACTCAACATCTCCAATCTTCAGAAACCAATGAGATTCTCCTTCAGATCACCCTTGAAACTCTTCCTTCTTGCATTCTCAATATTCTTCACACTCATGGTTTTTCCACCTTCATAGAATCTCTCACACTTTCTGTTATTTACCCCACCTTTCTCTGTATTTACTCATTCTTACCTTAGGACTGGTGCAGCTCTTACCTGAGACATGTTGATCAATTTCTTCTTCACTCCCCTCGCCTTGACCTTCCTTGTTCCATTCCCCCTCCATGTCTCAAATCCTGTCTCTCTTCTTCCTGCTATCCAAAACCTCCACTGCCACCAAACCTAGCTCCAAGTCTGATGACTCCTATAAGTCTACCACCATCCCTGTCCCCACTGAAAATGCCCAGTTCATTACCTTTTCCAATGGCAGTCATACCCTTTCCTCACCTACTCATATCCTCCCTTGTATCAAACAACACCATTCTTCTCTGGAATCCTCCAATATCATCTGTTTTCAATGTTGTAGCAACAGTCACTATCACAAGGACTGTCCTGAGTATTCCTGCCCTTATGGCCATGCAGCTGCCCTTGGTCATGCCTCCCATCAATGCCTTGTTCACCAATGTGACTACTGTTACAATTGAGGACATTCTGAACAAGCCTGTCCCCATCAAAACTATGATATATATTCTCAGTCTGAGCACATTATGGGTGTCATATCCATGATTTTTGCTAAGTCCAACACCATACCTCCAGTCTTCTGTTTCCACTATCTCCAGAGCATTCTTGCTTACAAGACCATTCTGAGTTACCAGACTTGCACATGTTTACTCACCATTTGACTATCTTTGATATCTCGTTTGACCATTTGTAATAATCTGACAGGTGTTGGCACCAAGGGGCTATCATCACCGCCGTGTCTCACCTTCGACATGTAGGGGCTACCAGACATGATCCAGAATTGCCAATGCTGTCATTCTTGCAACAGGTGGGTCCTCTGGACCTTTGCCAGGATTGCCAATACTGTCACTTCATTCTGTATATAAACTCTGTACTCTGCTCCTATACCCTCAGTTTGAATATCAATTCTAGTTCTGATTTCCCCCCTTGCCTGTTTGGTCCTCCTCTTGTCATCCTCTCCCTCAGCTCATTAACCTTGACCCACCTTGCTCAAACCTTGGACCCTCTGACCTCTGACCTCTGACCCTCTGCATTATGCCTGTCCCTCTGAAATACTGGGGACTTGCCTTTGACAAGGGCACACCACATAAGGTGAAGCCAACGTTCCTTCTGTCCGAACACTAACTCCAGAGTTCCAGAGTTTTGTCAGGAGATCAGGATCAACTTTAACAGTGGATGACTGTGCATTTGAATGTCTTTCCCCCTCTCAAGCAACCACAATCTACAGTGGACCCTCTATCTCTGGAGCCTGGTTCTTGGGCTGATAGAGGGATTCATATCAAATCTGGAATTTGATTGTACGATGGGGGTAATGTTACAATTTTCCTTCATTATCATTGTATCTTCCTTTTTTTTATCATTCACCTACTTGTACTTGGAGAGGAACAACTTATTCCAATGATGGTTTCATCCTTGTTACAGGTATTGGCTCTATCCTCTTATCTTGTCTGTAAATGGACTTATCCTTTTCCTCCTTCGCTTCTCTCACAGCAGCCTGTGTTCCCCACCTTCCATTGTATTCTATACTCTTCTTTTCCTTCTTCATCTTCTTGGTCCATGCACCTTTTCCTTGCCTATCAATACTGTTGTCATTCTCATGTATTACTCCTTCTTGATCTGTGCAATACAAGCATATCATCCAGTCTCATCCTTAATCAAGTTTCTTGCTTGAATCATCAGAGTCTTTCTAAAGACTATCTCTCATTGAGTCCTCTACTTGAAACCTCCTTGTCCTCGAAACCTCTTGAACATTAGCTTCATCAGTCTCTTCATGAGTATCACCTATAGGAGTTGACTAGTAAGCAGGTCTTTGTTGTATGCTTTGCATAACAATGACCCCTGGAGGGAGTTCACCACAGTTGTTCTATGGAAACTAGAGTGACCTGACTATACTGTTCTCAAAGCCTACCACCCCATTACCCTCCTCAACACTACCTACAAACTCCTCCTCTATTGTCACTAATCAACTGTCATTTGTCCTACAGAACAATGTCCTGCTTTCCACAACCCACTTTGATGGGAAGCCTGGAAGATATACCACTGACTCCCTTCATCTCCTAGAGGAAACTATCAAACAAGCCTGGAGAAGCCATCAAGTGGTCTCCATCCTCTTCCTCAACATTAAAGGGGCCTTCTCCAATGCAGTTACAGATTGGTTGCTACACAACATGAAAACAAGATGAATCCCACAGGCCATAGTCAACTTCACAAGGAACACCCTCCAAAAAGGTGTACTAAGATGAAATTTGATGAATATCAATCCTTCCAATGGATGCTGATCAACAATGGCATTGGGCAGGGTGTTCCTCTTTTAATGATTTTATACATTATATACAATGCTGACCTCTTGGAGATAGCAAACAGACATGAAAAACATGAATGGGCTCCAGTGTTCATAGACAACACAATGCTACTCACCATTGGGAAACCATTTGAAAAGACACACTGCATGCTCAAAGACATGATACAAGGAAAATGAGGCAGTTTTGAATGGGCTAAGGACTACAATTCTTGCTCTGAAACATCAAAATTTGCACTGATGGATCTCTGCCACTCAGCAGGGATAAGTGACCCCCTCTGATGCTAAGAGGAGTACAGCTCACCCTAGTCTCCCACCACAAATTCTTAGGTGTCATGATTGACCAATCACTCCAATGGAATAAACAAGTCTCCCATTCCATAGTGAAGGGTGTAGCATACACCCTCCACCTCAAGTGGCTCTCTACCACCTTGAACAGTATCCTCCTCCCTCTGATGAAACAACTATATGCTACAGTAGCAGTGCTGAAAATGCTCTATGGAGTAGACATTTGGCTCTGCCCCCTATTCTCCAAATTTACAGAAGACAAGCAAGCAGGTTCTCAAGGAGTCACACACAAACTCAACAGTGTACAACAAATCACATTGCTAAGTATCACCAGTGCCATGTATACTACTGACATCCTGGAAATTCACAGCAACCTTTGGCCCATCAAGCACCACATACAAAACCTATGCCAACAGGCTGCCCTCTGACTAGCTGCACATACCCCATCACACCCCATATATCCATTCCTCAAATGAGCAGGGACCACCTTCATCAATCACCACCCCTCCTCCCTACATTACCTATGCCACATATTTGACATCAAGGTAGGCACAGTTGAAACAATTTGCCATGAAACCCAGCCCCCAGCCTAATGCCTGCCATTCCAGACCATGATCGCCAAAGACAAATACTCAGCACATGCTCACCACAACAGCATAATTATGTAGAACAACAACAACACCACTCAGATCTACACTGATGGATCCAGCATCAATGGTAAGGTGGGTGTGGCCGCAATCTACCACCAGCAGGGAATAGCAACCAAGATGCTCTGCTACCACCTTGGTCCAGTAGAGGAATACACTGTGTATGAGGCAGAAGCCATGGGACTCATCCTTGCTGTGCAGCTTCTCCTATCAGCTCAAGTCTCCAAAGTGCCAGTATACATATTTATAAACAACCAAGCAGCAATAAGATCCAGTGAGCAATCAAAATTGCATCCAGGCCACTACATAATGGAAAATCTCCATAGCATACTTTGCAAGGTTCAAACAAAGCACAGTATCCAACCCAGGAATATATACATATGCTGGGCACCCAGACACCAAGGTATCCAAGGAAACAAAGAGGCAGATACAGCTGCATGCATGGCAGCATCTGGTCATTCCAGTTCCAGTATCAAATTCTGCCTTCCCCTGTTCTTACATGCTAGCCCCCTTCCTTGAAGTATATCTGCCTTCAAGCAACAACAACAGACAGCCTCCAAGCAATGGTGGGCCAAAGAATGGCACAAATCCCCAAGATACTGTCTAGCAGAGTCCCTATGCCTGAACACCCCTGGAGGATCATTTCTGAAACTGACATCCAACCTCAACAAGGCTACATGCCTGCCATATTTCTCTAAATCATCATATCAAGCATATCAAAAAGAAGGACTCCACTGACTGTCTCTTCTATATAGACCATCTGATGCCAGAAACAGTCTAGCATGATCTCCTCACATGTTTAAACTTTGTTCATGAATGCCAGTCACTCCACAATGTACTAGGCCAAAAGGCAGATTCCATCAAACATCTCCTGATGCAACTGGAAGCCCTAGATCTCCTATTCTAGTATATCAATGCAACATGACATTTCAAATTCATATTTGATAAGGTATCCAATTCTACTACAAACCAAAGATAAGCCATGCTATGTATAGATGTGCTGCCATACACTGGCATACAGACCATCCAACACCTGTGGCATATCCATGCCACACCACACTGTCTATGAGGGAAAGGCAGGCACAATTGGTACAGAGTTAAAGAAAAGAGTAGTAGAAGTCAAGAAACAACCAGGAGTATCCACCCAGCCAGCTGTTGCATATAGGCACATCCATTAGTAGACACACCACTCAGAAGGGACCCCAAGGTCTACACTTATTTCCCTTCTTTCATTATTCTCTTTTCCACACACAACTACTCCAGCCTGTATGACAGGTCTTATAAAGGCCCATGTGCATCATCTTACCACAAATTGTGCACACTGTTAGTTACATTAAAACCCCCTCTATACAGACATACCACCCTCTGTGCTTGAGAATCATGGCATCTAAAATGGCCAGTGGGAACAGTGGACTGGTGGGGACTCCTCCCACTAGGCATTCACATGATTGGGTGTGGCTGAAGGCCAGGGGGCCTTCTTTTTTTATGGTTAGATTTCATGTCCTACATATAGTATGACACTCCAACATGGACAATAAAAGGAAAAAAGAACTGCTACCTACCATTATGAATTATGCTTACCATTTGCTAGTATTTTCCTGCCACTATCAATGTGGCCTGCTTGCCTTGCTTTTTTTTACTGGATCCCACTTCTATGATGCCTTTCACTGTAAACATGGAAATCTGCTACCTCAAGATTATCCATGCCACACTCATAAACCTTGGAGGGCACACATGTGTACTATAGTCCCTTGAGGTCAACATTTGAGGCATGCTCTTGCTGACAAGCATGCAAGTTTCAGGTCCAACTACTGTGAAGCCCTGTCTGCTGCACACTTTCAAGTCATGGAAAAGGCAACAAGATTGTGTGAACAATTCAAAAAGCACAGTGTTTAGTATTACTACAAAGCTATTATGCAAACCTCTTACATGCACAGGGAGAAACATAAATGCAATCAATGGAATGTGTTTTTATGTTGTGAGGTGAAAAAGCAAAACACTGGTAGGCTTTCACTTGGCCTGGTCTGTTGAACTACAATTACTAACTTTTATTGCCAGAATGAGCTCCTGTCATATATTCAAGGTACACAAGCTCACAAAAGATTCAGTACTGTGGAAGTCCATGTCCAAGGAGAAGCAGGCCATGTCTGCTGAAGCCAGGGAACAACATGCTGGATATTGCAAAAACAAGGAACACTATCAACAATATCCCTCTCAATGCATTCCATGACACATGCACTGCATTAACATTGATATCTGAGCAGGTACATATTTTTTACTCACTTCCCTTGACAGTGCCTCTAACCTTTGTTCTATGTTAGCTAGCCACCCTTCATCACAGGAACACAGACCTTCCTTGTTGCTGTCTGTGGTGATTATAATAACTACACATGACCCTTTATGTATTTCTTGGAAGAGTGAGTTGCAGCCTTCTTTCACCTCTTATTCAAAGTTCAACCTACAGACATTGCCATGTGCTTGAAGGCATTCTACATCTCTGGTTTCCAGAGTATGATTTCTATGTTCTCAACAGGTGTATTTGTTGTCCATTGACTCTGTCTACATGAAGGCACAGTTCAGAATTACTGGAATATGCTTACAAACTTCCAAAATCAGACAAGTACACTTCTACAGGAAAAGCTATGTAGGTTTCTCACTACTCTCAATGAGACTTCAAACTGATGATAGATAGGCAAGGTTGCTCAAGTGCCTTGCAAGATGTTTTATGTGAGCTTTGATATCCATATCACTGAGAAAATGGGTGGTGTGATTGAGAATTGACCCTTGCAAAAGTTTTGCAGCCCTTGCTTGAATCCTTAACCCTCCGACCTCTGACCTCTGACCATCTGACCTCCAACCTCTGTCACTCCGCCTTACACCCGTCCCTCTGAATACTGGGGACTTGCCTTCGACAAGGGTGCACCACATAAGGTGAAGCCAATGTCCCTTCTGTTCGGACACTGACTCCAGAGTTCTGGAGTTTCATCAAGGAGATCAGGATCAACTTTTAACAAAGGTTCATGTCAGACCAAACATCTTTATGGCTGCCTGCCCACAATAGCATGGTTGGCATCAGTACCCTTTGCCACTTACCATCCACCTGTAGCTCTATTGGCTTGGTGGCTTTGAAATGGCATTTTTGAGTGGAGCTTGATGTCTTAGCTTGTGGGGGTCTGCAACCAATGGCCTCTAGTGTGGAGTCATAACCATTCCTTGCCTTTGTGTTAGGGGGTGAGGCATGTTTCCTGCATGGGTGGATGGATTTCAGGTGGCAAACCTTGGCTTTGGAGCTGAGGTGGAAATATGACTATCAGAGATCCTAGTTGTCATGCTCTGCTTGACTTTGATAGCTGACCAGGCAAGCATGTTGATGCAATATGGTAAGTGTTTTACTAGTATTTGATCATGAAATGTGCATGTATACCTGATTCATAAAGTGAGAAGCAGGTGTAAGACAACAGCCAGCACCTGACAGTGTAGTATCTAGACACTCTGCTATCACTGTTAGCTGAGTGTCATTCTCACCACCTTCCTCCATCACCTCATCTGGTACTGTCTTGGGCTCATGACCCAAGTAAATGTCACCCTTCCAGCTTGAGGTTTCATCCGTGTTGATGGCACCAGGTGTGTGATCATTGCCATCACTCTCGTGATTCTTTTATTTTTGTCCTACCAGCCAGTTCTTTAGTGTGGGCAGCACCTGAGTCAACTCTATAATGGTAACCTGGGGGTGAAAAAGTGAGTGCATCAAAGTTGGCAATAGTCCATCATGCTTTACTTACCTGTTTGCTTGCTCTTGCCTTCACAGCATCTTCATGTTCCAGACTGTCATTGTCATTCTCCCTGAAATGACCATGGAGTGAGTCACAGTCTTCATCAGGCATCTTGATATCACATTCAGTTTTCTCTGCAGTTATTGCAGCCATGCTTTGCATGCCACTGGAGAGCACAGTTGATAGCACAGTGGTGGGTGTGGAGCTGGTAACAGAGGAAGAGCCCTAGCATGTGGTAACAGTCTTGTGCTCATTTTGAACTCACATCATCCACTGCTTGACCCTGGCTAACACCTGCAATTTGCAGTTAGGTGCTGTTCTGTATGAGCGCAGCAAGTTGATGAAGAAAAGTGTTGACTCATTTAGTAACAACATCAGTGTCACAAGCTATGGGGTTGCTTACTTGTCACCAGCCCAAACATGTTCAAGCTCACATCCATCAACCTATGGTTGTGTGGTGTTGGGCCTGCAATGAACCTTAGCTGCAGCTGAGACCAGCTGCTTTGCTCTCAGGTGATGAGCTTGGACCACTGCAATCAGGTCAGGGAGACCTAGCCCACCCATCATGGCTACCAGGCTTCTTTGGGGCATTGAGGTTAGCCTGAGTGGTTTCATCAAGGTGAGCTAGTATTGTATTCTCCTAGTACTCAATATTCCACACTGTTTCAAGGACTACTTATGGATGTCCTTGGGTATATTTGCAGGTTTGACACTGCTCTTAGCACTTACAGGTTTCTTAACAGGGGGATTGGAGGGTGGCAAGGGCCTTACCCTTAAGGTTGGTAGTCAAGAAGGTCTTCTTCAACTCTTTGATAAAGGCATCATAGGTTCCATAGGTCTGATTGATAATAGCTTGGTCAATAAAAGAAGTGGCCCATCCAAGAGCAGCTTCCTTCTTCATATAAGAAAGTGCAAAGGCAATCTTCCTCTTGTCAGTGTTGTAGATATGGTTATTGATGGAAAGATACAATCTGATGGACATGAACCATCCTTGGAAAGAATCTTCTGATTCATTGAACTTTTTGGAGGTGCCAAGGTTAAGTTCTTTGGTGACAGTGGAGGTGGACATTGAGACAGACAAGGAAGTGGAAGTAGAGGAAGATGACAAAAATGATGAGGACAAAGGAAGTTGAAGAGTAGGTGGACAAGGTGGGTGAGGTGGGAGATGAGGTTTCTTTGATGGACAAGGGGCCCCTTGATATGGGTTAACCCAGGGAGACAAAGACAAGAAAAACAAGGTGATAACAAAGAGGGTCTACAATGAAGGTAGCCCTCATAAAATAAACTTGATCTTTTGTTATGCTTTGTCTGGATAAGAACAAGTGCAGCCCTTGAAGGTCAAATGTCAAGACTTGGAAGCTAGGCCAGTGATGACTCATCCATGGCTTTGCTAACTAGACTTCCTCAAGGGGATTCCTCAAGGTGGACAAGAGATGTCTCTTGGAGGAATTCTCTCAAGAGTGGACAAGTGAGTCAGAGGGGATTCCTTGTGACAAATGAGAGAAACATGATGTGAGTCAAGTACAAGAATACAAGGTAGTCAAGGGAGATCAAGTTAAAGATACAAAACAAGAAATGACAAAGCAAATATAGTACACAAGAATGTTCAGGGCAGGTTTGGAGGACCTTAGTATAGTAATCAGATGATCAAGATGAAGGTAAGCATAATGACAAGTATGCAAGAAGGATGGGAAGTTGGGTAAGCCTGATTACTAGCAAGTGGAGGATTGGTAACATGCTGGATGAGAATGTGTAATCAGGTGAACAAGAGAAACAAGAACATAAGAAGAAAGAATAGACTTATCATAACAGATCACTCTTGAAGATTCTGGAATGTCTGAAACTCTATACAGTATGACAGCATGGAAAGTCAAATGATTTGCTGATGGCTACTATTGGTGTGTCATTTTCAGCCTTGGACCATACATAGGGGATTATGAAGAGCAAGTATTGTTAGCTTGTATTGTCCACAATTGGTGCCCAAAGTAAGTAAATCTTAGGTATCTAACATATTTCTCATATTGTGTTGGTCTAGGTGTATGGAAGAGAACAAAGATCTTGACATGGACATACTCTCTCAATATAAAGAACACACAAATCTACTGGTGGAAGATGTCAACATTGGTGTATTATGGCCTTGGGACAAATATGGGATTGTTGGCAATCTTGTAGTGTATCACATCTTGGGCATGTATGTTACTAATATTAACCTTTGAACTACTCAGCCTTTCCCCCATGCAGATATATACATCATGCTTGCATCCAATATTTTGCATCAACTTATCAAAGGTGCCTTTAAGGATCACCTTGTGGAGTGTATTGAGAAACCTCTCCATGAGAAATATGGCAAAGGCATAGCTGGAATGATACTGGATGACATTGATCAGCAGTGAGAACACTCCTCCTTTCAAAATAAGACCCCTTGATAATTAGAGTGTAGAATTGCAACACTTGCATCATTTTCAGGTCAATGGCATTCTCTGCAAGGTCACAACTTCAAGCAGTGAACTGGTGATGACCTCAGGGCTTTGATGAAGGTAGGTAAATTCAATGGTACTCTAACATAGTAGTTAAGATAACAAATGGGTTTATTTGCCAGCTATTGATGGCCATATCCCTCCTGAGATGGTATGTACAGTGCATGCATTCCTGGAGTTCTGCTATATGGTTTGCCACAATATCATTGACAAACAGGCACTCAAGCAGATCAGAGATGCATTAAGTCAATTCTACAAGTATTGCAAAGTTTTTCAAGAGGCAAATGTGGTTAAAACATTAAATAATTCACCTGTATGGTGCACCAAACAGCCTATGTTCCCTGATAATGGAATCAAAGAATATCAAAGCTATTAAAGAGCCTTACCAATGATCCAATTGGAATGAGCCACTTGATCAAATGCTACTCACCAACCAGCAGCTTGACAAACTCTCTGCTATGAGTAGAGACTTCACAGGTATGCTCAACTCTCATATGCTGATTGATGTTCTGCAGGTGACACAAAATGAAAGCAAGTGATGGTTCCTGATAATACATTTATCATGATGACAAGATGAGCACTCAGATAATGGTTGGATGTGACCTGATAACTCAATCCCATCTAAAACTCAAGAGAGCATGTCCTGTGAAGACAACAAAGATAATGACATGCCCATTAATACTGACCCAACCACCATACAGTACATGCACATGTCAGACTTGTACAAACTTATCATAAGTCAGGCTCTCTTTTTAAAGTATCAGACTGACTTCAACTTTGACATTTAGAGTGCAAGTGAGCTCACAACATGACTTGACTTGGGGAGGAGCTTTGTATCCCAAACATCATGTCCCTTCTTTCAAGATTCCTATTTGAACAACAACATGACACTAATGAAGCCCATGTATTGCTCAATACTCCCAAACATGACTACTCTCAGTACATCAGCCCAGTTATTTAACTCTGTGAATGCATTCTTTTATGCACCCAGCAATGTTAGTGGCATCCATGGCATGTATCATGAGATTATTCACTCATGTCCAAATTGGAGAAACAAAGAACCATGGCATAACTGTGTCTTTGTCAATTCTAACTCAGAAACAGATCCAATGAGTGGATTGGAGGTTGCACATGTCCTCAGCTTTTCCTCATTCCATTTCCAGGGCATCTAGTACCCATGTGCTACTACACACTGGTTTGATTATGTCAGTGATCATCCAGACAGGTACTGGAATGTGGTTGGTTTGACCAGAGTTCAATCAACCACACCAGTCAAGTTACTGCATTATCCATGTCAATACCATCTACTGGGCAGCACACCTTATCCCTGTCTATGGTAAACACTTCCTTCCAACCCATCTTTGCCCACACCAGTCCTATAAA
>JBBPQO010000367.1:0-11451 GCA_038092535.1 Xerocomus subilludens | reverse complement strand
CTGGGTGGCATAGAGTTCATACCACTCAAACCAAGAAGGTTTGACAAAGGACTTTTTCCACATTCCATCATATTTGAAAATAATAATGGGCTTGGCACTGCCAGCATAGCAGATGCCACACTAACATTGGGCTGCAGTACACTGTGTGGTCCAGGATGAACAATGACAGTAGGCACTAGGCCAGGTTGGCAAGTTCCTTTTTAAGGTGAATAAGATTCATAATATTCATGCTGTACATGGGAATGGACATCATCAGGATGCAACTCACAGTCACAAAGATGGTGAAGGAGGGTGGTAGGTTGACTGATCAGCCAGATTTGGTGAACATCAGTCTGTCCTATTGCCCAAACTATATCATATCCATCAATATCATATTAATCAGTTACAAGTATATCAGGGCATACAAGTTCCAATAATCACTGAAATGTCCTGAGAAGAGTCACACTGCCCAGTGCTGATTTGATCTTGATCTATCTGTTTCTCTCAGGTGATGTGCTGCTTGTGAATTTTGGCATATTACTTTTGCTTTTCCACTAATGATTGAAGCAGGTTCTTTGGTCACATATCCTGGGTGTTCAGCAAAGTGATTCCACCACCATTCTCTGTTTGAACACCTCTTGCCTGAGGTTCCACCATATTGATTGGCCATCTGAGCCATCTGGAGGATTTTCATACTGGAGTCTGGTTACTGGTAGTAGCCAGCAGGTGGTAGTGGGGTGCTTGAATGGCACAGTGCCAGCGCAGTCTCAGTTCATTTCTTATTAGTAAAAACACATGTTGCACATTGCATTCCTGCAGTGCAGTAGCATTGCAAGTGGGTCAAGAGATCATATTGATCACAAATTGATTAGCAAGCTGGCTATGCTACCAAATCCTACTTACTCCCAAATAGGAAAGAAGGACCATGGAACTCCTAGAAGTCATGTTCAAGTGAATGATGATAAAGTTCACTCTCTTTCCCACAATTTGTGGTCAGTGACAGTGACTTCTGTTCACTGACCCACAGAACACTGCATCCGTAGGTTCATCACCTGGCCATTTTGCCTTGGTTTTCCTTCCTCCAGCTCTTTTGACATGCCTTTCATCACTCTGACCTCTTGACTTTCTCTTTGACCCTTTCTCCACTTTCTCAGGTTGTTTCATAGTCCTGGCAGTGGTGTTGATGACTTTGATGGGCTGCACTGCCACTTGTTCACTGTCATCGACTGCAGCCTTCTTGTAGCATCATCATAGATATTCAAATGATTCTCTATCAGTTTTCATATAGATCATGTTGGTGAATATTGAATCTGGAAGTGTGCTGATGATGAGCAATTTTGCTTGAGTATTGAGTGCTTTGTCAAATCCTTTCATGACTGAGCTAACAAGGTAATCACTGAGTCCAATGTTGTTAATGACTTTTTCTAGACAAGTGCAATACTATTGCTAGTTTTGACTGTCTGTTTTGAGTGCAGGAATTCCAGATTCCTTGAGATCAAAAAAGTTCATTTTCTCGAATTTTGGATTGGTGAGTGATCTATGAGGCTTTCAGAGTTTTTGCACTAGGCAGGGCTCATAACCTGTAGAAAACTATAGTGGTAGACACTAAAGAAAAACTATAGTAAAAACCACCTGAAATAGGGTTTGCTGATGTAATCTACTACTCTTTGAGTCCATATGAGTTGACTCAAATTTCTGTCAACAACAGGTCTGAACCTGTAATTGTATCTGCAGTCTCTAAGGCAATGAAAATCCCAGTTCAATTAATCTCCCCTTTGCACACTCTCCAAGTCATTGACATCCATGCTCTCATTGACAGTGGTGAAGATATCTCCTACATCAATTGGAAATTCATTTGAAAACATTGTCTTCCTACCATGAAACTCAATTTTCCTATCAAAGTCCACAATGCAGACCAATCTTCCAACAAAAATGGAGAAATCTGTTTTACCTGTACCCTTTTTACCAATATTGAAGGGATTGCCCAGAAACAACTATTTCACATGATGTCTTGCATAAAGGAGAATGTTATTCTTGAACTATCTTTGCTCTAAACCATCAACCCAACAATCAATTGGGCCCATCAAACTATCTCAATTTTGGAGTCTTGTGATCAATCTAAGGACCACTACACTGCACATTCAAAGGACACTGAACAACACAACTCCTTCTATCCTAAATTCTCCCAAGATAAGAAACAATCTTGATACATCAATACCTATGCCACTGTGGATAAAAAACTCTATGATTATATGGAAGCTTGAACTGAGAAAAAGTATACTCCTACCACTCGAGAGAACAGGCTAGCATTTAGGATAATTCAAGAAGACTGCAAATGTTTCCTTCCAAACTCACTGGCCATATGAAAACTTACTACTTCAACTGAGCTTGCCATGGCAGCCAAAGCAGCCAAACTGAAACCCACTCTTCCTCCAGAGTTCTCCAATTATGCCTTAGTATTCTCTAAAGAAGCTGCAGACCATATTCCTCCTTCTTATCCTTATGACCACAAGATCAATCTTGACAATTTTTTCTCCCCGAAAATTGGTAAACTCTATCCGTTGTCACCAGAAGAACAAAAAGCCACGGAAGAATTTCTAGACAAAAATCTTGTCTCTGGAAAAATTCATCCATCAAAATCTCCTCAAGCATCTCCTTTCTTCTTCATAAAGAAAAAGGATGGCAAGCTCCACCCATGCTGAGATTATTGTTATCCTAACAAAAACACTATTCAAGATGCCTATCCCCTCCCTCTCATCTCCAATCTTATCAACAAGATGAAGAATGCCAAACATTATACCAAAATAAACATTCAATGGGGGTATAACAACATTTGTATCCAAGACAGTCATCAGTGGAAGGCAGCCTTCCTTACACATAAAGGCCTTTTCGAGCCAACTGTCATGTTCTCTGGATGATGCAACTCTCCTGCTACCTTTAAATAATTCATGAATGACTCCTTCCATGATACGATCATAGAAGGCTGGCTCATGATCTACATGGATGACCTTCTTATCTTCTCTCCTGACAAACAGACCCACACCAAACAAACCTGCCATGTCCTCCAATGAATAACTGAGTTGGACCTTCTCCTGAAACTAAAAAAATATCAATTCAATGTTCCTGAGGTAGAATATCTTGGCATAATCATTAAATCTGGCCAGGTTGCAATGGACCCAGTGAAACTTGACAGTATTGCTGGTTGGCCAACTCAAACCAAACTTTTCAAAGTTCATTCCTTCATAGGCTTTGCCAACTTCTATCATCATTTAATCCCAGACTATTCTATTCTACCATTGCTCATCCCCTCCTCAATCTTACTAAGAATTCATGTTGGTGGGACTAGACTCCCACTTGTCAACATTTTTTTGATGCATTGAAAGTGTTATTCCTCTCTTAAACAATCCTTTTTCTCCCTGACACTTCTCAAACTTTTGCCATTGCCACTGATGCATTCAAATATGCATTGGGTGCTATTGTTCTTCAGACAGATGTCAACAGCAATTAGCATCCTTGCTCCTACCTTTTACAATCCTTTATCCAAGCAGAACAAAGCTACAATATCTACAATTGTGAACTCCTTGCAGTTATATGTGCTCTCAAAGCTTGGCAACACTACCTTCAAGGTTTCCCATTTCCCATTCAGGTTTTCACAGATCATAAGATGAATGATTTTAAGATCAAAATCTGCAAGATCAAGAAGCCAATGAGCTTGATGTTGATTAAGGTTCTGAGCTTGCTGTTCATCCCCACTTCCTTTCAAACAACTTTCCGTGGATCTTATCACTGACCTCCCCCCTTCTTCGGGTTTTGACTCCATCCTGGATCCCTCCTCCAAGGACCTGACACCCTTTCCTTTCATCCAGATCTTCTCCCAGGATCCTTAGATCATAGCAATGTTGTTCTCCTCCCCAACTATCTTTTTGTTAACCTCATCAATACAAAACTTCACAAACATATTTCCTCTGCATTGTCCAATGATCCCCTCATGCTCCAACATCTTCAGATGACCTCCCAGCCAGACATCCCTGCTGCCTTTTGTTCTTGTCTTTGCAATCTGCAGGTCACTGAAGGAGTTCTTACTTATAAGGGTTGTGTTTATGTTCCACTGGATGAATCCCTTCATGATTCTATTGTGTGTCATTGCCATGATCATGAACTTCATGAAGGTCACCTGGTTATCTTAAAACCCACCAGCTAGTTGCCACTGAATTCTGGTGGCCCATTCTCACTCAATACATTTGATGTTTTGTCAAAGGTTGTACCATCTGTCAGCAAAACAAGTCTATTACCCATCCTACCATTCCCCACCTCACTCCAATTTATTCCACCACCACCCACTCCTTCCAACAGGTATCTTGTGATCTTATTACCAATCTCCCTCCTTTCTCCAATGCCTCCTTTGACTTTTTATTTAGTCATGGTTGACCATGGGCTTACAAAGGGGGTGATTCTCTATCCTACCAAGAAAACCATTACCACAGGGCATTGCTGCCCTTTTTTTTATCATAAAATATACCTTCACTTTGGTTTGTATGACAAAATCATCTCAGATTGTGGTCCACAATTCACTTCCTTCTTTGCCAAAGAACTTGGGAAACTTCTCAATTATGATCTTTCTCTCTCCACCACCTACCACCCCCAAACTGATGGGGAAACAGAACATATAAACCAAGAAGTGGAGACTTATCTTTGAATCTTTTGTGAGGCCAACCCAGGTTCCTGGGCAGATAATATTTCACATGCCAGATTCACTCATAATCACCATCCTCACTCTGTTATCAACAATCCCCATTCTACCTTATGATGTGTTATGAATGCCATGCTCTACCCTCCATTCTCCCTTCTTTTTCCCTTCTGTCATATCCATGATTTTTGCTAAGTCCACCTCCATACCTCCAGTCTTCTGTTTCCACTACCTCTGGAGCGTTCTTGCTTACAAGACTATTCAGAGTCACCAAACTCATACATGTTTACTCACCATTTGACTATCTTTGATATCTTGTTTGACCATTTGTAAAATTCCGATAGGTGTTGACACCAAGGGGCTATCATCACTGCCATGTCTCACCTCCAACATGTAGGGGCTACCGGACATGATCTGGAATTGCCAATGCTGTTGTTCTTGTGACAAGTGGGTCCTCCAGACCTCTGCTGGAATTGCCAATACTGTCACTTTGTTCTGTATATAAACTCTGTACTCTGCTCCTGTACCCTCAGTTCGAATATTGATTCTAGTTCTGATTTCCCTTCTTGCCTCTTGGTCCTCCTCTTGTTGTCCTCTCTCTCAACTCATTATCCTAACCCAACCCTCCCTCAAACCTCTGACCCTCCAACTTCTGACCTCTGATCCTCTGACCTCTGACCTCTGACCCTCTGCCCTATGTCCATCCCTCTGAAATACTGGGGACCTGCCTTCAACAAGGGTGCACCACATAAGATGAAGCCAATGTCCTTTCCATCCAGACACTAAGTCTGGAGTTCTAGAGTTTTGTCAGGAGATTAGGATTGACTTTAACAGTATATTCAAACTCAAACTTGTTGAAGTCATGAAATACTCATAATCATCCTCAATGTCCCAGTGCTCAACCCTCTACACCACCTCCATGTAACCTGCTCAGTACCATTGGAGGTAGTATGAGAGGCCAAGAAATCATAGAGCATTTCTGAAGCTTCTCTGCCCACCATACTCCAGTCCTGAATCCATCCATCTTTACTGGCCTCCATGCTGGATCTCTGACTCTTAGAGCACTTGTTAACAACCCTGATGATGACCCTAGCAATGATGACAACCCAATCCACCCTCTGGGCCCCCCTCCTCTGAATGGTCCTCCTGGCCCCCCTCCAGATGGCCCTCCTGACCCCCCTCCTCTGGTTGGTCCAGGTGATCTGGGTTATGAGCCCTTCAATGATCCAGACTCTTCCAGGGATAAACCCTTTCCTGATGATGGAGATGAGCAAGTTCCACATAACACTCTTACCCACCTCACGGACGCTATCCAAAGCCTTGCTCAATCTTCTTGACATCTACCTCAGTCCAGCCAATGCACCAAAGTATGGGAACCAGATCAGTTTGATGGATCAGACCCCCACAAACACCAGTCTTTCCTCATACAGTGTGAGCCAAACTTCCAAGATCATCCTATGGCCTTTGCTATGGATGGTGCTAAAGTCACCTTTGTGCAGTCTTATCTCAAGGGTACCACATTAGAATGGTTTGAACAGGACCTTCTTGAAATGGATGATCCTACCTCCTCACCTATCTGGATGAATAACTATCACAAATTTGTCCTTGAACTCTGGTTGAATTTCAGACCACACGATCCTATAGGAGATGTGGAACATCAACTTGATCATTTGACAATGGAGGATAGTCAGCAGATTAACAAGTATATGGTCAAGTTTAACCGAATTGCTTCGCAAGTCCAAGGCTATGAAGAAGGCACCCTTAGGCATCATTTCTACAATGGCCTGCCTGATTGTATCAAGGATGAGATCTCATGCATGGGCAATCCTCCTTCTTTCTCTGAACTCCATGCCCTCACTCACATTATTGATGCATGCTACTGGAAGTGCAAGTCCAAGCTATCTCGCCAATTGAATCAGACCTCCAAACCTTCTGCCAAACCTTCCTCCAACAAACCCTCTAACAAACCCTCCACATCCACTCTGGGTAACTCTAGTGGCAAGTCACCTAAGGATTTGAAAGAGTCCAAGGGAAAGGCTACCACTCCCTCCTTCACTCCAAACCAGTCAAACCTCTCATCTAAACTAGGTGCTGATGGCAAGCTTACTCCAGCAGAGTGAAAATGCTGCTTCCATAACAAGCTTTGCATGTTCTGTGGCCTAGGTGGTCATATGGCTAAGGATTGCAAGAAGTCCACGTCTCGGGCTTCTAAGGGCCACTCCGCTACTACAATAGATGCAACTCTGGCACCCTCCACTTCAGAGGTGAAAAAATAGTCTGCAACCTCCATGACTCCACACAGTTGGATAGTTGCATTGACCCCAACTGTGCCCTTAAGGAGATTTGCCTCAACAATGTTTGCTCTTTCTAATCTGAAGTCTCTTGTACCATCAGTTTCTCTTGCCTTCTATCCCATTCCTCCATTTCTGGCTCTCATAGACTCTGGCTCTTCCAATTGCTTCCTCAACTCAAATTTTATCAAAAACCATAATCTTTCCACCTATTCTGTACCTCTGCTCCAACTCCAACTCTTCAATGGTACCTATAATAGCACCATCATGCATGCAATCAATCTCTCCATTTGACTTGAAACCAGTGATATCACTCTGACGACATTCTTTGTCACTTCATTGGATGGCTCCTGCTCTCATGTTCTAGGACACAACTGGCTCATCCGCTACAATCCATTGATTGACTGGATTTCAAACAGTATCTCATTCTGAGCACCTGAACAGACCATGCCAGCCCCTCTGAGCTTATCTCCACAGCCTCCAAAATCTCCTCCTGTGGCTGACTCTTTGTTCTCTGACACACCTCCACCCAAATCACTGCATTTCTCTGATCATGCCACTCCCTCCATCACCATGATCAGTGCTCCTGCATTTGCCCTAGCTTGTTGCTTGGAAGGCTCACTGCAGTTTAGTATGCAGTTGAAACCTCCTAAGAGTGAACTCCATTCCATCACTTCCATTCCAGAAAAAATCGATCTCTTTGAAGTACCTCTGGACTATCATGACTTTGCTGACATCTTCAGTAAAAGCAAGGCTGACACTCTTGCCCCACATTGTGATCATGACCTTAAGATTGACCTGGAAGAAGGTACTTCACCTCCATTAGAAACTACCTATTCACTCTCTACCTCCAAGCTTGACTCTCTCTGCACATTCCTCAATGAGCATCTGGCTAATGGCTTCATCTGTTCCTCCTCCTCCACTCATGCCACTCCAGTTCTCTTTGTCCACAAGAAGAATGGTTCACTCCACCTCTGCATTGACTTTCGAGGACTCAACAAGATCATGAAGAAGGACTGCTATCCACTTGCTCACATTTCCAACCTTCTTGACTCTCTAAGCCATGCTAAAGTCTACATCAAGATTGACCTCTGGCATGCCTACCACCTGGTCTGCATTGCTCCTGGAGATAAATGTCAAACCTCCTTTCAAACATGCTATGGCTCCTATGAGTGGTTAGTTATGCTTACAAATGCCCCTGCCACCTTTCAGCGCTTCATCAACACCATCTTTGCTGATCTTCTAGATGTTTGCATAGTTGTCTATCTGGATGACATTCTGGTTTACTCCAACGACATTGCTTCACACAAAGAGCATGTTTGGGAAGGCCTCCAGAGGCTCTGCAAGCACAGACTTTACACTAAGCCTGAGAAGTGTGAGTTCCACACTAAGTCCACTAAGTATCTTGGCTACCAGCTCTCACCCTCTGGACTTACTATGTCTCTCGAGAAGGTGAAATCAATTCAGGACTGGACAGAGCCTTAAAAGGTCAAGGACATGCAGTCCTTCCTTGGTTTTGTGAATTTCTACCAGTGTTTCATCAACAACTACTCCAACATAGTCATCCCTTTAATGCCCCTTACTTGCAAAGGTATCTTGTGGAACTTCACTGACTCCTGCCACTCTGCTTTCCAGAAACTCAAAGATGCCTTTACCTTCACTCCAATCCTCACCCATTGGGTTCCAGATGTTCCTCTCATAGTGGAAACCAACACTTCTGACTATGCCATTTCCAGTATCCTCTCCATCTGCTGTGCTGATGATGAAATTAGACCTGTTGCTTTCTACTCTTGAACCCTGTCTGCTCCAGAGCTCAACTATGACATCTATGATAAAGAACTTCTAGCAATTCACAAATCCTTCCACACTTGGCATCTCTACCTTGAAGGTTCTGCAACTGGTCATGTTGTTACAGACCACAAGAACCTTGAATACTTCGCTACTACCAAACTCCTGACTTGCTGGCAAGCCTGCTGGTTGGAATTCCTCTCCCAGTTCAATGTTATCATTTGCTTCTGCCCAGGATGCCTCGGAGCTAAGCCCGATGCCCTCACTAGACACTGGAACATCTATTCCAAAGAGAGGGATAAGGACTATGCTTATGTGAACCCTCATAATTTCCGGTCTGTTTTCACTTACAAGCAGTTCACTGCATCCCTCCAAGCTACCTCCATTGCTGCTCTGATACTCTGGGCAAGCATGCTCTTCGATGTTGAACAACTCCATAGTGATATCCTCTCCTCCCTGACCTCCAATCCTGTGGCTTCCAGTCATTTAGCCATGTCTGAACCCTCTGAGTCTTGATGGTCAGTTGATACTAGTGGTTTCCTCTGCCTAGACAGTCACATCTATGTCCTTGATTCCAATGACCTTTGACTCTGTATCCTCCACTATAAGCATGACCATTCACTCTCTGGACATTTTGGCCAAAACCAGACCTTAGAACTCATTTGTTGCAACTACACCTGGCCAGGAATATGCACCTTTGTCAAGGAGTATGTTTCTTCTTATACTACCTGTGCCCACGTGAAGGTTTCAAGACATAAGCCAATGGAGTTCTTAAACAACTCCCTATCCCTTCAAGACTGTGGAATTCCATCTCTATGGACTTCATCGAACAGCTTCCTCTGTCCTCTGGCTACTCCACTATATTAGTTGACATCAACTGCCTGTCCAAGCAATGTGTTTTTGTCCCAATGCACAACACAATCACTTCTCCAGAGTTAGCAAAGCTCTTCCTTCTCCATGTCTTCTTGAAGCATGGGGTCCCCTTCCACATCATCTCTGACAGAGGCTCCAAGTTCATATCTCACTTCTTCTGTTCCCTTGGGAAAGCCCTCAACATCTGCCTCCACTTCACCTCTGGATACCACCCCAAAGGAGACGGACAAACCAAGCAGATGAACCAAACCCTTGAACAGTATTTGTGTGTCTACTGCAACTATTAGCAGGACAACTTGTCCAGATTCCTACCCCTTGCAGAGTTTGCATACAACAATGCTCTGAATGCAACTACTGGTGTCTCTCCATTTTTTGCCAACAAAGGCTATCACCCAAATATCTCAGTCCATCCATCCTGAACATGACCTTACCTCTGCACAAGCTTGCAAGTACTCTGTCGATCTTGACTCCCTCCATTCATTCCTCCACGAAGAAATCACTGCCACCCAAAAGTGATATCAAGTACCAGCAGACGCTAGACGAACTCTGGCCCTGGACATCCATATTGGTGACCAAGTTTTCATCAAAGCCAAGTACTTCTGCTCCACCAGACCCTTGAAGAAATTCTCCAAGAAGAATCTTGGGCCATATGCAGTTATCATGCAGCCAGGTACTCACTCCTTCATCCTCCATCTACCTGATACCTTGAAGGCTGTTCATCTGGTCTTCCATGTCTCTCAGCTAGAACCCTGCATGCCAAATACCATTCCAAATTATGTGCAAACTTCACCACCTCCAGTCAAAGTAGATGGTGAACCTGAAAATGAAATCTCTGAAATCCTTGACTCTAAGTTAGATTGCCATCGCTGACACTGCAAACTCCTGTACTTAGTCTGGTGGTCTGGATATAAAGGCACCAACAAAAAAACATCTTGGTTATTGGCTACTGAACTCAGTCACACATCAGAACTTGTTCAAGCATACTACCTTCAGTATCCGGACAAACCCAGACCTCACTCCACTTAATCATTCTGACCTTGAAGCAAAAACATTTATTCTCTATACTACACTTCTTCTGACCCACCCTCCAACTCTGCATCCAACAATTCCTCCAACTTTGCCTGTGCCTCCTCTTCCTCTCCATCCTCCACCTTGTCACCCTTCAACTCCTCCACCCTGAACACAAAGGTCACAGCCAGCTTGGCCAGCTGCTGCAACCACCAGTTCTGGATGTCCAGCCAGATGCAGCACAGCTCCTCCATAATGCCCCCCACCTCCATCTTCTTCTTTTCCTCTGCCTTCCTGCACCTGGCCTTCATGGTGATGCAGCACATGCATGCCATTGCCTTTCCCTCATCCCAAACACACTTGACCCCCCAGCCCACACACCCCTTGCATGCCTCCCACTCCAGCTCCACCCTCTTCTTCCCCTTGTCACTAGTAGTGCTCTGCTGAGCATGCACCTCCCCCACCTACCTTTGTCAGTCTGCTATTGAGAAGCAACCTAGGCTCTTATCTGGCACTTTGCTGCAGCCTTGGCCTCTGGCCTCCATCTCTCCTCCTCTGGCCTCTGTCTCTTCTCCTCTGCCTTCTGGCACACCTCATCCTCCCACACCATTACCTCTGCTGCCTTATGAGCTTGCTGTCTGCTCTCCATGCCTGCACCCACTATCGCTGCTCTCAATACTTGGCATTAGTAACTCCCTTGTCATCACACTCGTCCTCCATGAGCAGGTCATCAGACCAGGTGGTGATGCTGCCCTTTAGTGTGGACATGAGGAGATGGTGGCAGTAAAAGATAAGGAGCCTAGGAAAGATCTGATGGACTTTATA